>JAYRBT010000002.1:1834310-1852995 GCA_036023395.1 Myiotriccus ornatus
GCCATCAGCGCGCTTGTAGCAAGCGTGGGTAGAGCCCTCCTAGAATCTTCGTTCGCGAAGCCTAGCCATGAATGAATTTCTTCTCACTCAGGGTTGTGTGGGAAGAAGGAAGTTGACAGAACATATAAGCTATCTTTTAGGGAGTGTGCTGGGCCATCCTTGTAACTGGGGAATTCTTGGGATTTTTTAAGAAAATAACCCATATGGTCACCTTGCTGTTAATCATGATGGTTGGTTGCAGTGGTAACTCTCAGCTGCGTCCATCACCCTAATCTTTTCTCAGTTATTATTGTGTGCCTAATACAAATCCAGGCCATGTTAGACACTAAGAAAACTGGAAATATAAATTTGAACTGGAACAGCTTGTGCAAAGCAGATTGAGTTTCCATGATTTTTCCTGACTAAGGGGGAAAGAGGTTTTCATGTTTCTATTTAAAAACAAAGTCTCCCTCCCTGCCTTGACTCTCCTCCTGTGGTGGTTGCACTGCAATCTCAGGTGAGCTATGAAAGGGCTCAGTTTAGAGATTTAAGTCTTTAGCAGTGAGGTATTCCTGTTATTCAGTTCTGTAGTCAATAGATGGTGCTCAAAAACAGAAAATCTCATGCCAGCTGCTATTAGCACTACCAAATCACCAAATATTTGCTCTAATTGGGTTAATTTCAAGAGTGGGATAAAGAACAGAAGAGAGTGAATGGTCTAGCACAACTTCTGATGGTGACAGACAATTTTTGGGGTGCCTACACTTGCCAAAACTCAGCCTGAGTCCTCTTAAGAAAGGAAAAAAAATCTGGAGTTTCAAAATGTGCCCTCCAAAAGGGTCAGAAAACCAGACAGGCCAAGCAGAGCATCTGAGCTGAGAGGTATCACCAAAAGAATCACTACTCCTGTTTGTAAACCACCTTGTTTGTTTTGGAGACTATTATGATTTCTGATGCTAACTTAAAATGGAGTGCACTGCCAAATGTGGCTGCTGTAAGCCCTTGTGAGGCAGCTCTACCCTTACTCACTCCAGCTATGACACTTAGAAGGGGCTTGGATATCTCTTTATAAAAGCTAACAAAGCCTGCTGTGTGGCTCCACAGATCATCATGGCACTGCACCCTGGCATTCCCAGTCACCTCTCATGAATAGCTGCTAATTCCCTGAGGAGTGGAGGGGAGCCCACTTGATACCCTGGTTCAAAGTGCTGGCGCTTTTGTCTCTATGTCTGGTAAGTCAGTGCAAAGAGCTCCAGGTCATAGAATCACAGAATTACAGAATGGTTTGTGTTGGAAGGGACCTTGAAGATCATCCAGTTCCAACCCTCTGCCATGGACAGGGACACCTTCCACTAGACCAGGTTGCTCAGAGCCCCATCCAACCTGGCCTTGAATCCCAGTCAAAAGCTTACCTTTAAGTACTCCCTGGCTCCAAAGTTTTGCTGGAAATGGTGCTGTACCTTTTCTTGTGCTGAGACTTGGGTTGCTGAATGGAAGGATTGGGGATTAATTAAGGGGCTGGGCTAAGACTCAGAAAACTAAGATTCCTGACTTTGCCACATTGCCCAGGCAGATCACTTTCCACATGACTTCGTTCCCCTTCACTGCATGAGCTCTTCAAGGGTGAAAAGGGATCACCCAGGGTGGCTGGCTGGGACCCTAGAAGAAAATACTTTGTCTGATACTATCTTCCAAGAAAAAGAATTCAGGGAGAGTATCTTCTTTTAAGATCAGTCTGAATATGACAGAACCTGTAGAGTTCTCTCTGTTCTACCAGTATATATTTCCTCCTATTACAGAGAGCTGTCTGCGTAAAGGAGGGAACTGCAGATGCCTCAGAGTGCAGTGTGCCATTTTTTAGGTGGTAATAAATTATTCAGTCTATTTATGTAAAGATAGATTAGCTATGTCCATTGGAGTTGAAAATCCTATTTTTTCCTGATGAACTGGACATATAAAGTTATCCAATCATATTAAATTATTTAGCAGGAAATCTAACTTGTGTTCCCCTTCATCTCTGGAGATTAATGCATTGTGAGGCCTAATCTAATTTTTAGACAGTATTCTGAAAAACAGCTTTTGCTCTTGTTATGCTTTGCCAATGGCTTTAGCTTCAATTTTATGAGAAGCTACATACTCTTTCAGAAAAATACTGACTACTGATTGGATGAATTAAAGTAAACTTGAAGGAATTTCATTAAATGGGTTATGATCTTGGGAGTATATGAATTAAGGTATCTGAAAGATAATTCATCACAAGATGAAAACGAGTAGGTCCTCTTAGGAGTCCTTGTACTCCTTTTATCCATAATAGGTATGATCTCTTATGTAGAAGTTAGCAAATTGGTCCTGGGACCAATCAGCTGGTCAGGTAGGTGGAGAATGACTATTTATAGTCCTACCCAGAGAAACTAGTCTGTCTCCTCTTTAACTGCTTAACCTCTCTCTCTTCTTTCCTAAGTAAAGAATTTCCTAGAATGAAGGAATTTTCTTTGAAGGGTCAAGGCAATAGTCAGTGATGTTGGTAGACATGCAAAGTCTAAAGACATTATGAGAACAAATGGCAGTGCAGTCAGAGGAAAACCTCCAAAAGACTCTTCTTCTTTGTTGCTTTCAATTTGCAGCAAATTGTGGGCAAATGTAAAGGTGAGAGGAAATCACTGGAAATGCTCCCCTCCATGTCTTTTTGGCTCATGGCCCCTGTCAGTGTTTGTTGTGTAGTGCAAATGAAAAGAAAATAGGTGAAACTGCCAAATCCCTCTGTTTTCATCTGTTTTGTTTGTATATAAGTCACACTGCTCTCAAAGCACATGACCGAAGTGTCATCAGGCAGCTCAAAAATTTGAAAGGAATTTGAGGGTAAACTGTAAAATAAAACTTAGTTTTAGTACAGTGCTATGGGAAAACATTGCATTTCAGGTTTCAGTAACCCCTTTCCTGTCCTGGTGCACCTACTTTAGGAGCCTTGGGGAGGTGTTTTTCATGGTGTTTTTCAAAAGAAAAATGTGACTTCACCAAACAGGTCAGACTGCTGATCTGGTAAAATGTTCTGAGGTCCACACTCCAACATACTTTTAACAACACCAAGGCTTCACTCCTGTGTTAAATCATGCACCATGCCTTGCACCCCTACAGCTGCTAAAACAGTTAAAAGCTCAGGCAGGTCAGCAAATCCATCGGCTGAGGTTACTCATTCATTTCACCGCAGTCCCCAAACCGGAACCGAACACACGCAACACTTCACTGCATCCCTCAGCCACGACTCTGCTAACTCTCCCCTTTGGGAGTGCTTTGTGTCCGCAGTCAGCACATGCTTATCCTTGTTACCTTGATGCTCTTGAGGTCGATGGCGGGTTCTTTGGGTTTGGCTGGTTCGGGTGCTGGTGCCGGGGCTGGTGCTGCAGCTGCTGCTGGTTTCTTTACGTCCTTCTTAGGTGCCATTTTGTCGTGTTTAAACTAGAAAGTAAAGGTGCTCAAAAAAAAAAAAAAAAAAACTTGGAAGAAAAAAACCAAACAAACGAAAAAACCCCAAACAAATGAAAAAAAAGCCCTTAAAAGTGATCCTGGGACAGGAGCAGTGGTCAGAAAGAGCTACAGCCTGTGCCCTAGAAGTGGACCCGATGTGCTAAACTCTCTGAGGGCATATATATATTTCACTTAGTGCCTCACAGAGTCCTGACACATGCAGCTGGATTGGACAGCTTGATAATCGAGGGGGATGTCATTCCAGCTCGAGCTATAAATGGAATATAAGAGTTCAGGGCTTCATAAGATCAAGGAACTTCAGTGGCTTTTTTCTCCCTCTTTAAAAACCCAAACCATCTGCCTGGTCATTTTTATGTGTGCAAAAGAGAGGGAAATACAATAAGCCCAGTTTCAGATCTACTGTTGACATTCACATATGGATTGAATGGTTCTTTTTCTCATCAGAACTTCAGTTCTGCTTAGGCAATAAATCTTCTTTCTTTCTTCCCTCCCCTTTCCCCCCATGCCATGTATAGCACTCCAGGAGGATTTGGTTTCAAGTAGGTATTTTGACTTTCATGGCTGGGAAGATCATTATTTTCCAACCTAATTTGCATCTCTCCCTACAGCCCCTCATTTCTCCTCTGCTTCCTTCTTTTTCAAGGAAGTGTTGATCAAGCAAAGGCTCTGGGTGTTTAAAAATAAAGCAGACAGATATGGAAAACACTGCAGTACCTTCAGTCAAGGCATCTCTCTCCCTGACATGACCCTGAGTGTCTTTCAGGAGTTACTATTCCTTTCCATCATGGTAAGACTGTGTTTAAATTTGAAAATTGTTTCCTTTAATCTTCTTTGATTTTTTTTTTTCTTCTCTTAGGGATAAGTTGTGCCCTATTAGAATGGAGATCAGCTGGATTTTGTCTTCCCACATGAAAGGTTTCCTTTTGTAATGCATTTATTAATGGAAACTGGCCATCGGGCCAAGGAGGCATTTGTGGCCTGTTTTCACCTTGTTTGCCTGCCCATCCTGTGTCCTTTGTCTATCTTTCCTCAGTCTCCTCCCTGCTCCCCATGCTCCCCAGGAGACACAACTTTTAGGATAAGATGGCTTTTCTGTTTTCAGTAGACTTTTTCCTGCACAGAAAAAAACCCAGCTTCTAACTCTTTCAAACCTGATGGTTCCCCTGGGTGTGCAAGATTGAGATTTTCTGCAGAAAAAATCCAGGAGTTCTGCCTGTTCCTTCCTTCTCCAGCAATCCCTCTCCCATTTACTCCCCAGACCCCTCAAGTTCTGTGCTAGTAAGTGCAAGGCTTTTGATGGGGCCCTTATTTCTGTCTCACAAGCTATACTGTGGAGTGTTCTGTAACTAGAAATCAAAAGCCTGAAGGCCTAGGCAGACACCTATGCATCCAAAGTCTGACAGGATATCCAAGGACTTCCATTTTAGTTTAATGTGTTTTAAGGAAAGTAAACTTATGAAAAAAATGCACACCAAAAAAAGGGATGGAGAACGGCTAAAGGTGTATTTTCATGTAAGAAAAACTATGCTCAGAGCTCTTCTTTGCTATAGCCCATGACCCTGAGCAAGAGACTTCTTGGAAGTTGAGTCATCCCTTTTGAATCAATAGATCTACACTGATGGATATAATTTGAAGCCTTGGCTCAGTTTCTGCTTTAGGGAAGACAGACAAGGAGAGATTTAATTTCCTATTTCTCTGCCTGTAGAACAAAGCCTATGATGCATGAGCTCTGCTGGGTGCCTCCATGGTGCTTTATGGAGGGATCCCTGCTCTGCTAGTCTGTTTTTGGGAAGGTGGTAGCATGGACTCTCCTGCACTGCTGCAGGTCAGCAGGAGCCTGTAGGGTGTCGTTCCCTGAGGGGCCTGGTGGCAGTATGTCCAGTGATGCTGATGTTTTACATTGCACAAACCAAACTCCAGTGAAATCCAGTGAGTGGGTCCTGGAAGTGTAACTTGGGTAGAAATAGTCTAAACCAATTTTTATACATCACTGCACCTGTGAGAACACTAATTGCAAGAAAGAACCAATGGTGGTCTAATAATTCCTATGGTCACCTGAGATTTCCACTGAAATAAGCCTGAAAGCTGCCATCAAATGTATTTTTAAGATGAGGACAGGCTTTCTGAAATGAAGGATGAACTTTGTGCTGTCTCTGCATAATGTAGATGTGTCTGGATGTGCTTCATTGTGCCAGTAAAGAAGATTTTGTGAGTTGCTGACCCAAAATAATTGTATATTGATCAGATGAGAAGATAAAAGAGGTGCAGAGGAGGAGGAGGATGGCAGGTCCTTATTTCAATTGCTGGATTAAGGATTTGGACCCAGTCAGTTTTCTGGTCTTGGGACAGAACACCATGGATTTATCTGCCTGGTACGTTTGGATGTGTCCCAACGCATCTCTGCGGAGCACATCACATCTGTCCATAGGGATTAAAGTTGTTCCAGGTGATGTAGGGATATGTCACTGTGGCATGAAGCTGTGTCAGAAGGTTTAGGTTGGAACTATTAGGAGAAGTTTCTTCACCCAGAGGGTGGTTGGGCACTGGAACAGGCTCCCCAGGGAAGTGGTCACGACACTGAGCCTAACAAAGTTCAAGAAGTGCTTGGATAACACTTTCATGCACATGGTGGGATTCCTGGGGCTGTCCTATGCAAGGCCATGAGTTGGACTCAGTGACTGATCCTTGTGGGTCCCTTCTTACTCAGAGTATTCTATGATTTTATGATCTTGCATGGGAGTTGCTGTGTGCAGGTCTCTGGTGGTGCTGTATCATCTCGCTCTGGGCTGCAGAGCTGATCCCGGGGGCTGCAGCAGGAAAGCTCCTCTTCCACTTTTAGCAGCCACTTCATGCAAGCAGGAACACTAGAGCAAACCCCAGGCTCTCCCTCATGCTTTCTGGGACTTGCCAAGATCCACTTCTTGGGAAAGCAGCAGCAGCATGGGGATGGGAATTCACTACCATCTGCCTTGTTGGGTGCACAGCTCCTGGGCAGTGCATAGATGCTCTTCTCCTGCAGGAGAATCCATATTTAGGATAGGCATAATGAACAGTGATGTAGCTTCAGATTTCCCAAGGCCCCAGAAAATTCAGTAGTGAGAAGACTGTTGGTTGGAAGCCAAGCCATGTTAGCCCTGCTCCTCACTGACACAGGGGGCAGCTTGCTTGGGGCTTGCCTGGTTTTTACCAGTTTAATTGATGAGGATGTGGTTCTGGCCAAAGCAAAACTTCTATGCATTTGGGCTGGATTTAGTTGAATTAACATAAGAGAAGTGTGTTTTCCATCAAGAGCATTGGCACTGATTCATTCTGATGCTTATAAAGTGGAGTATGTTCCCTTTTTCAGGCTAAAGTCACAGAGAGGTGGTATCAATTGCAGCACCAGAGTGGAAGTGAGAGTTCCTGTGCTGGGCTGCATTCCCTGTGTGTTCATTCTGAAGTTCTCTGCCTTTCTGGTCCAGTTTTAAAAGGAGGGATCTGTCTTGAGTTTCCTGTAGCCCAGGGAGCCAGGCCTCCCTCCAGGAGAAAGGAAGTGATGGTTTAAATCCATGCAGTGAGGTAGAAGACAGGGTGTCCCATATTTCAGGGGACCATGAAAGCCCTGGAGCTGCTGGATTAAAGAGTGAGCGCTGCTGCTTCTGCTCTGTTTCACGATGATCTCCCTTTGAGACTTTTGCCTTTTGCCTTTGTCTAAAATGCCTGAAAATGCAATTAACTTCCCATTTGTTTTTGGAATTGTCGGAGAGTTCATGGCAGGATGCCAGATCAAGCACCAGGGGAAATGTTGATCACTTAAAAGACTCCGGTGGGAGTCTGCTTTCAGGCAAGGTGTGAGAATAGAGACTGTTTACAAACACCTAAGTATAGTCAGCATATTCCTACCTCTTCTTGGAGCATTTAGGAGGAATGTGACCCATGCACACTTATCTGCTATCATTTCAGCTGTCCAGTGTGTTTTCTCTTTCCTGTGATCAACTCCCATCTGACACCTGCTGCTGTTAAATATTTGCTGTGTTCCTCTTCTGAAGATTGGGCGGCTGCAATGTCAGCAGGAAAAACTGCAAGTGTACAATGTACCATTTGGCAAGCAGTGATCTCTGAGAAAGATTGCAGTGGTCTGAAACAACCACCTACTTGATTCAGTCCATGAGTGGGAAGTGCTCCTGTTATCCAAAGTTACAAGAAGTACAGGGACACTCATAGAGAAGTGTTTTGAATGCAAACAAGGGAGGTTCAATGAAATTTAAAACTGATACATGGAAATGATGTTTTTTTTCCAATACCAGTTTAATTGTGCACCTTGTTGCTGGAGGACTATTTGAGGCCAAAAACCTAATAAGATCCAGGAAGGAACTGGGAATTTAGGCCGTTATTAGGAATATATGAGTTACTATAATTCATAACAGATTTGGAAAGAATATGTAATACATTTTG
Source organism: Myiotriccus ornatus (assembly GCA_036023395.1). Classification (NCBI taxonomy): domain Eukaryota; kingdom Metazoa; phylum Chordata; class Aves; order Passeriformes; family Tyrannidae; genus Myiotriccus; species Myiotriccus ornatus. The sequence continues at coordinate 1,842,210 of JAYRBT010000002.1, forward strand.
CTGTGCTTCAGCATTTCTTGAACTGATAGAGACTGGGTGCATTTTTCCACAGCAAGATACTGCAGAGATCCTTGTGTTTTCTTAAACATGTAATTTTGGCCATAAAAGAGAGGAACTGCTGGTCCAGGTTGGTTCTTGCACATTTCACCCCAGGCTTTAAGTAAGACAACCAGGATCCACTGTCAGCAAACTTTCAAGATCTCAGCTTCAGCTGTAATGTTGTGTGCAACGGGGTGCCTAATGAGTCTGCTAATGATTTGGCTTTTTCAGTACTCAGCATGGAAGCACTTTCAACAAAAAGCAGTCCAAGCTATCCGAGATGCAGCTGCAGGACACCCTGATAAGCTGTAGAAACTCGTGTGGAAGAGAGTCAAGCCCAATAAACAGCCAGGTCAACATGTTTTGGGGGTCTTGGTCTGAGGAGGGTGCCCTGTCCCCAGGAAGGTGGGGAAGGTTTGGGAGCAGGGCACAGTATGGGAGGAGGTGTCTGTGCAGGGTTGTCACCAGCAGACAGACAGGGATTTGCAGGTGATAGGAAATAGGGATGAACACTGGGGACAGCTTTATATAATGGCACAAAGGTTGGATTACATGCACAAATGAAGGGCTCTGTTGGCTCAGGGGAGGAGATGGGTATGTTTTGGAGGGAGGATTTGCCTCTTGCCTCCTTCAAGTGATGTATAAGGCGTTGCTAGCCTGAATGTAGCCAGGGGCACAAAGCAGTCACAGGGCAGTGTAGGCTGAAGTCAAACCTTGCTGAAGGAGAAGGCAGAGGAATGAGTATCTAAAGAAGGGGAGAGAAGGCACCAACTGGAGTGCCACATATAGCCTGTGGCTGACTTAGCACTTGTGCCATGTTGCCCTCCTGCTCAAGGTTTTCTAATTTTGTCCCAGATGATGTCAGTGTCCCCCAGCAACTGGCAGTGGCACATACAAGACATTCCTCAGAGAGCCTGCGTGCATCTCCGCCACCCCCTGCCTTGCCCCAGGAGGGCTGACTGCGGGGGGAGCAGTTTCCTCAAGGTGTGCTTGCTTCTCAGTCTTGCTGGATGACTTGGGGGCTGCCTTCAGCTCACGTTCAGGCAGCTCACCTTCCCCGTGCTATCATTCCCTCAGGAAGAAAGTGTCACCCAAGTGCTCTTTGCAGTTTGCTTTCCACTGTACTGTAAAGCTTTCAGTCATTCTCTTGGCACCTCAGGTCCCTTGGCATGAGCACTCGTTTATAGATCACTGAGCAACCAGGCTCTGAAATGCAAGTGCTTGGTTAAGTGTAACAATGATATGCATAAGCAGGGCTCCAGTGGAGGCAGACTGTGTGAATCCCACCAGGCAGGACTCTGTACCAAGGAAAGCATTAGCTGGTGGGCCTGGAGGGGTCCTGTGGAGTTTTAAACATAATGTTAGGTACTGGATAGGCTGTTAAACTCTGTGTGCTCTCTCACACTGAATGGGATAAAATCCGTCTTGGTGCTGCTCTGGGCAATTGGGATTCCTGTGTCTTCTTCAGGGCTCCACAGCCTGTTTGTGAGCTGCACACTTCCTGCCTTTCCCTTCCTCTCTTTTCCCTGGAGCATGCAGCAGAGAAGTTAAATTACTGCCCATTTGAAATGAATTGTGTCTTTCTTAGGTCCCATTTTAATTTACTAGGAGATGGAGTGACTTCAGGCTTGGAAAGGGCATTGAAGGAGAGTTCAGGATATGATCCGTAGTCCCCACATACCTGCATTATCTGGAAGGTTTCATTGTGACTTAAGGGGTATCAACCTCTTCTCTTTATCTTTTTTTTTTTTTTTCCCCTCCTGATTTCTGTTAGGGATAATCTGGGCTTGAAATCTCAAAAAACTTAAATGTCCTATCTGCTTTTAGGAAATCTGGTGCTGTCACAATCTACACCTCTTCTTCTCTTCAGCCATCAATAAGACTTCTCAGTGACTGGGGGTATGGATGACTTGCAAGACCCAGAGCTTGGAGATGTGAGCATCACTCTGAGATCATATGTTCTCTTTCCTTGCCACTGAAATCCGTCTCTGCCAGCATGCAATCCGCATTTGCTTAAATACTGCTAAATGCCCAGACACACCAAAATGTGTGGGTTTCAGATACTAGTGCATTTTGAATCATATCCATGAAAAGGATATTCTGTGGAGAGAGGGGCTACAACTACATTATCATATAATTAATCATATTATACATATTTCAGAAAACTGTTTTAAGAATGCAAGTAGCATTGTCAAGGCTTATTAAGCCCCGACGGAGATCCACACAAATATCTGGAATATAATCTGTGCTGTGGTTGCCTGAGAGGACACAAATGAGCATAAAGCATTTGATGAGCTCCTCCTTTATCATGAATCACTATGACAGTGTTTCTGAGCATCCTGTGTAAAACGTGTCTGTATGCAGAGAGCTGACATGGAAAGATGGAGCTAACGTTTTGCGTTGGAGGTCTGGGGGTTTGAGGCTATTGTGTCTGTTGTTCCTTGTGGCACTCCAGCTGTAGCATGCTTCTATAATTGATGCTGTGCCTTTGGTCCAGCCTCCCAGCCATCCCAGCTCAGTGCTGTCTGTGGACTTTCATTCTTCCACAGAGTTAACAGGTATTTCCTGGTGATTTTCATCTCCAGTGCCCAGCCATGCAGCAGGGAAAGGAGGCTGCAGGTAGGACCTGGTAAGGTTTCCTCCAGCCAGTCAGGGGTAAAGAGCCTATTTTCATAAATGTCACAAGATGATGTGGGTCCCTTAATGCTTTTAGTTGGAGAGGGGAGACTTAGAAACCAGTCAAGCTGCAGTCCAAGGGGACAGAGCACACAGTGAGCTTCCAACTGCTTCTTACAGGAGGTAGGAAGGTCTCACTGTAGCCAGTGGATAAATCTGGCCAAGCTGTTTAAAACTGGATGTGATGGTGCTTGACCTTCTGTGCTGTGCTTGTAACATTCCTGTGTTCCCTCTGTGTGAAAGAAAACAAACCTTGGGGAAGCACTGTGAAATCTTCCCGTTGAAGCTGCTCGTGGGTGCAAGCCTGTTTTCTGGGGAGCAGTGATGTAGACACAAGAAATGTCTCTCCTCCAGGGTCTATCAAGTAGCTATGGTGGCTTTAAATATACCTCTGCTGCTGCACCCCTTATTTAGCTGTAGGGAGGCAAGTGACATGGTGATGCTCAAGAATGTTACTTTGCTTCTTGTGTGACTTACGAGATCAGAGGTTGTTAATAGGAAATACACACTGACTCTCACAAAAGGTGCTGCTGGATCCAGGAACTGGAGATCCTGTGGGGCTGGGTGAGATGTCAGAGTACAAGGGCTGGAGGACCCCCTGGAGGGGGTTGTCCCTATGAACACCCTAAGAAAGCTTTCTGTGCTTGGTGTGGTCTCTTAGAGAGTGATATGAGCAAGGCTTCAATTTCAGCCCCTTCTGCCTGAATAGCCAGTCCTGAGAGCTTTTCTCCTGCCTGTTAAATTTCTGTGAGAGTCAGCTGCTTTGCAATATGACGTGCTTCAGAGCTGCCAGTGAGAGGCTGATGACATACTTTAGAAGACTGTTACTCCTGAAGGTAGTTCAGAAATGTCTGTTACTTTTATTAAATATTTTTGTCCCAAACTCATCATCCCAAGCAACTCTGTTAAGCTGATAGAACTGGAACAATTGGCTATGGGCTCTCTGGGTGTGACTTTTAACCCTTTTTGCTTAGAGGGTTATTTCTACCTTTCTGCTTGAGAACTCTTGAATCATAGTAGTGGGAACAGCATGTACAGCTGGAGCCCAAGTGCCAAAGCTGATTTGGATGAATGTTTGTGACAAAGACAATTTAAATGACAGAGGTAAGTATAGTGGAAGAGGTCTTCACTTCTGTAGTTTTGAAGGCTCTGAAATAGGTGGGAGATTGGATCCTGAAACACACATGCCAAGCTCATGACTTCTTTAAATTAGTTGTGCTGCAGTGAACACAAGCCAGTGCTTCTCCTTCAGAATCTGTTGTGAAATCATTTTGTGTATGTTCTGATTTGCCCTTTTGAATGTCATACACAGGTAATGACTGATCAAGATGTTTTATTAATCCTTATTGTGCTTAAGTGAATTGGCAGGGATGAAGGAGATTGTTTAGATTTGAATTACAAGCTTTGGGGAACCTAGCATTTGTGTAGCAGTTATAAAAAGATACCATCTCCTAGTTCCAGTGCTGTTCCCTGCAATGAGTGCGCAGGTTTCTTATTACAGTAAAATCATATTGAAACCATAATGAGATAATTGGGGAATGTAAGAATCAAGGCATCTGGAAATATGGTTTTGGTCATCCAACCTTTCCCTTGTTGGACATGTCTTCCAAAGGATGGGAAGTGATGTAATGTCAGCAGCCTCCTGCCAGTGCCTCTTTTCTCCCTCTTCCTGAGTTGGATGTCAGTTTAGCACAGCCTTTCTAGGGTGGCTTGAAGAGAGGGGCTGCTCTACCTTCAATAATGACGTAATAACCAGCGTGAGGTGTGAGGCTGGAATGTCGCATTTATGCCTGCTGCTGTTGTTGGGGTTGGAGATATGTCCTCGTTTGTGGGTTTTATGATCTGCAAGCAATTGATACTGTCTCTTTTAACATTAGACTGGGCTTTTATAATTTTAGCAGTAATTAAAGAGCTGTATTCAACTTTGTCTGCTGTGGGTTTTAACACTTCATATGAGGGTGCTGATAATCCTGGGTAGCACACTTTTTTCTCTATCTGAGGGTCGTGAATGCTGAAAACCACTTTGTCCCCACTCCAAGCCCATGTAACTTATCAGATCTGCTTTCTTCACAGTAGAGTTCAAAACTGACATTTCCCAATTAATAATTAACTTGACAAGTGTGTCTCATCCCACAGTCCTGTCTTTTCAAAGGGAAGGAGAAAGCTGAAACCACAGCATGTTTGTGAGCCTTTGCTCTTCTGGTCTGTCTGCTTGCTGAAAGGAGAGGAGTGGTGTATTTGTTGCAGCTGCAGCTCAGCATTAGCCAGATGAAGAAAACAGTCCAGCAGAAAGTGGCAGTGGCAGGTCTTGCGATAAGACAACATCTGCTGTGAGGAATGTGTTGTTGGCAGCTTCAGTGACTGGGGCTTGCTCTTCCCTCTGATGCAGACCTGTTTTCCCTGTCAGCCTTAGCTCAGTAATGAGGATGCTAATTGTTATTTATTGGCCAAGGATTTCAGTAATCACAAGTGATTTTCAGAGACCAGTCTTGGGTTTTCAGAAAGTCACAAATACTCTACTCTTATAAAAAAACCAAACTACCCCACGGCCTCCTTTTGTGGATTTTTAAGCTGAACATCCTCCAAATCAAGGTATCTCAATTCACTTCATTTTGAAAATCCATTACTACAGATGGGTTTCTAAAGAGCAACTCACAGCTAAATTGGCTTCTAATGATGTCTCGGGGGCCACAAGAATGTCTAGCACACTGTATGTTGTGCGTTGCACGATTAGGGTTTAAATTAAGGGGAAAAAGATCCTAACAGTAAACAGTGGTATGGTGAGGATACAAGCAAAGACACAAATGCAACCAGGCAGTCTGGTAAGTGGGTTCAAGGCATAGAGAGAGCTAGGAAAATGTGTACAAACAGAATTTTGGTACCCAGCACATCAAAGTGATATCACCTGCAAGTGTCTGGATGCTGAACTGATGGCAACAAGGGTCTGGCACACCTTTTCATTCTTGAGCTCTGGGGGCAGGACAAGTCTGCACAGTGGCCACATCACGGGGTCTGAATCCCCATCTGTCGTGGGGCCCTGGGGGGGAGGCCAGTCGGTAAACCTACAACAACTCCCCCTTCGACTCTGCGAATTACATTTTTAAGAAATTTCAAACTCTACAATTAACATATAACTTTCAATAAACAAAATATAATGAAAATCTCTCCACTAAAAATTAAAACAACATCACTATAATACTTAACTCTATTTTTGTGGTTTTACCACAGCTACAGCACACATTCTTATAATGGGTCAGTCTGTTTCGTCTGCAGACCTCTCTCAGTTATCTCAAAATTTTTAAGGCTGTTCCTCACTCGGGGCACCATTGAAATGTCATGGTCTGATCTGGCTTCTGCCTCTCCTGGCAGTCTTTGCCCACATTCTCCACCAGAAATGTCGTGGGTTTGCTCTGGGTCAATTTGCTTTCACCCCCCACACAATTGCTATAAGTTGAGAGAAGGTTTATGCAGACAAAAGAGATCTTATTGGGGAGAATAATATTAGGATTTATTACTAGAAAGATAAAACCTAAAGAACTACATATATGACAATTCTGATTAGGCAAAAGTGCTATGTATTTACAGAAATACCCCTCCCCCCTTGTATCAGTTCAGGAAGAGAAGCAGTCTGTTTTCTATTTCCAGGGCTCCAGGTCTTTTAAATAATTTTGCAGCACTCAAAAGTTCTTCTTTTATTATCTCTAGGATGACAGCTCCGATTTGTCACAGCTGGAACTGTCTTTCTCTCTCTTCTATGTTGACTTCAGGGCTCGGCTTACCCCCTCCTGGGCTAAGACTGGAGGTCTGGTGGTTACCCAGGCCCTGTGGGGTCTCCCATGGATTGCAAGGGAACACTTGTCTTACCATGGTCTTCCCGTTGTTACAGGGATAATGGCTTTTGAGTCCATCCCTGTTTCTTGTGGCATCCCTCCTCACGAGAGACAGTCCTTGATGGATCTCTCTAGTGTGAGTCCACCTTGGGGCAACAGTTCTTCCATTCCCTGCTGCCCCTTAGGGTCACAAATTCAGCTGCACTGGCCTGGATCCCTCACTGGGATCAGAAGATCCTACCCAGGCTGACTCGCTCCAGCGTAGGTCTCTCTCTCTCCATGGGCCACAGGTCTCCAGCAGGACTCTGTTTCATCTTAGGCCTCCCACGGAGTCACATCTTCTTCATGCACTCCTCTGCTTCTGTGTGGGCTCCTTCATGTGCTGCAGAGGGAGGTTTCCGCTCTCCAACAATCTTCTACAGGTGGCAGAGTTTTTTAGTTTTCAGTCTTCTCCCTGCTGAAGGGAGAGAGAAAAAGAGAGGGGAAGAGAAGTTTTCCCCCCTTTGGGGCTTCTCTTCTCTCTCATGCGGCTGCCAGCTTTGACCTTGGAGGCTCCATTATTTCTCTTCCAGAATTCCTTTTTCAGCACGTCTTGTCCAAGTTCTTCTCTAAAGTTTTTTTCTCTACTCTGCTACAGGAGAGGAGGGGGCCTGGCCCCCCTTGCCCGGGCCAGATTTGGCCCGGGGTGGGGGGTGCACACCTGGGCCCAACAGGGCTGGCTGCTACGCCGGCTCTCCCATTTTCTTCTGCGCAACAGGCTTATCTTTTGTTTTCTTAAATATGTAATTGGCAGAGGCGTTACTAAAACTTTTGATTGGTTTTGCTCTGGAAATCCACCTGGAAAAAACTATTTTCAACCGGGGGGGGCCAGTCGGTAAACCCACAACACCATCCCAGAGTTGTCATGAGGCAAAGAAAGTGCTCAACCTCTTTGGAAAACAAAGATATGGAGAATTTTATTACTTCCAGTTCACTTTAAGAAAATCACAGTTTGGTTTGGTTTCCAGCTCCTTGTTTCAGGGTCAGAGAAGACTCCTAGTATGCCTTTTTTTAAAAAATATATTTGCTCCTTTTGTCTGTTCCTGAAGGATGATGCTTTTCACCTTCCCGTGGCAAATGAAAACTGCCAGTTGGATTTTTCTCTCTGTGTTGTCCTCCAGCCCTAAATTTGTGCCCATGCAAGACTCCCAGCCCTGTGTCATATCTAAAGGTCATGTCCTGTGATTTAGCTGGAGCTAAAGAAAATGTGTCTATCAGCTACGGGGCTCTTGGGATGCCTGTCGTGGTGATGGCCAAGAGATCCCTGCTGTTTGTAACAGCTCTCTGACAGTCTTGGACAGCCAGTGTGGTGCACTTCATTATTACTTGGTTTCCACACAGGCAAATGACCTTTGCAGCAGTTAAGTAAAATTAAACAGTCCTTTTAAGGAACCTCTGACAGTTCGCTTGCTTGTGGGCTGTGCACTCCTCGGGGTTCATACGGTGTGGGCTTGCACATGGGCAAACGACAGGGTTGTGATCCGCATCTTAACAAATAATGCTCCAGCTCATCCTAGGTCCCTGTGACCTGCCTTCACACAGCGCATCTCCTGCAAGCTCCCAGGGCTGGGCATTGTTGGCTGGGAGCAGTGAGGTTGTCTGCCCAGTTTTGCTCCTCTAGCTGAGCTGGCAGGGCCGCCAGAGACAGGGAGAGGTGAGTTTTCCAGTGGCAAAAGAGCTGGCAGCTGTCTGTGAGATGTGTGATGCTGCCTTTTCCCTGATAGCTGTTAATCCAGCCAACGCTCATCCCAGTGCCAGGGAAGTACTTCTGGTGTATGAAGCAAAAGGAGTAATCAATGACAGAGCATAATGATAATGGGTCAATCAGAACAGAAATGATTCAGATGCTCCTTCCTGGGAAATGAAGCACTTCTGTTAAGACTTCCTCTCCCCCTACCCCCAGCCAACATACTCTCTCACAAGATTTGTAGGGCATAATGTTGGAGCCATAGTATTAATGTTGCATTACTTTCAGTTCTATCTATATTTGTACATTTGGTGGTTTAGGTACTGATTTCTTCTTCAGCAGCTTTGGAGCATTTTTGAAAGGGCTGTAAAAATGCTACTATTTGCAGTGTGGCAATTGCAAAAGAAGCATTTTCAGATTTCAAGCTCTAACTGGGGACCTTCTGTCATGTGCCACATCAAGAGATAACAAGAAACTCTACCTCAGAGATGCTGGAAAATGAGCAAAAGAAATGCAAGAAAATCATAGCAGAGAGCAGCCAAATTACTTGCTGGAAGAGCCCCAGCTTGGCAGTTGCAGACAGAGGAAGGAGATTTGCCTTCTGAGTCCCAGTCCAAGGCAAGGCACGTTCACTGGAATGAGTTGTCTCATCTGGGCAGCTTTCAAAGCACCTCGAGCCCCATTCTCCAGGTTTCATTACTTTTGATGAAATGATGATGTTTAGAGAATTATCAGGGTGTGTCATGAGTTTGCCAATCAACCAGTCCCCCCCGCCCCGGGCTGAAAATATTTTTTCCAGGTAGATTTCCAGAGAAAAAGCTAATCAAAAGTTTTAGTAATGCCTCTGCCTATTACATATTTAAGAAAAAGGAAGAGAAGGTGGTTGTGCAGATGAAATTAGTAGCCATGTAGGGAGAGAGAGACAGGCCCCAAGTGGGCCAGGGCACCCCTCCTCCCCCAGCCCTGAGCTGGGGAAAGGTTTAGCACTGAAGTCCCCCTTCTCTCCTGTAACAGAGTAGGAAAAAGCCAACGTTAGAGAAAAACTGCCTGGACAAGAAATACTGCAGAAGAAATTCCAGGCAGAGATAACGGGCCTTCAAGGTCAAAGCTGGCAGCTGGAGAGAAAAGCCGTGGAGGAGGAAAACTTCTCTCCCCCACTCTCTCTCCCTTCAGCAGGGAAGAGACTGAAAACTAAAACCCCTGCCACCTGTGGAAGATTATTGAGGTGAGGAGACCCCCATGCAGCTCATAGAGGAGCTTACACTGAAGCAAGTGGATGCACAAGAAAGCTGAGACTTCGTGAGAGGCCTGGAATGAAACAGAGTCCTGCTGGAGACTTGTGGCCCATGGAGAGAGACCTACACTGGAGCAAAACGGCTCGGGTAGGATGTTGGGATCCGAGTGAGGGATCCATGCTAGTGCAGCTGAATTTGTGACGCTGAGGAACAGCAGAGAATGGAAAACCTGTTGTCCGAGGGATGGACCCACATCGGAGAGGTCAAAGACTGTTCTCCCATGGGAAGGGACCCCACAGGAAACGGGTGGACTCAAAAGCCATTATCCCCTGTGACTCTGGGGTGAAGATCCATGGTAAACAAGTGTCCCCTTGCAGTCCATGGAAAACTCCACAGGTCCTGGGTAAGCTCCCAGCCTCTGGTCTTAGCCCAGGAGGGGGGTAGGCCCAGCTCTCAGGCCGACATAGAAGAGAGAGAGAAAAAAACCAGTTCCAGCTGCAACGAATCAGAGTTGTCGTTCTAGAGATAATAGAAGAACTTTTGAGTACTGCAAAATTATTTAAAACACCTGGAGCTCCGGAAATGAAATAGAAACTGCTTCTCCTCCTGAACTGATACAAAGGGGGAAGGGGTATTTTTGTAAATACATAGTACTTTTGCCTAATTAGAATTGTTATAAATATAGTTCTTTAGTTTTTATCTTGGTAATAATAAATCCTAATATTATTCTCCCCAATCAGATCTCTTTTGTCTGCATAAACCTTCTCTCAGCTTATAGCAATTGTGTGGGGGGTGAGAAAAATTGACCCAGAGCAAACTGATGACATGGTGTTAGGTAGAGATGTTGTAGACTTGAGTCAAACTCTTTGGTCCCAAGTGGATAGAAGCTTTTTCCCAGTTTCTAGTGGAGCTCTCAAAGCTGCCTTGCAAAGTGACATGGTTTTCTTTTTCCAAATGGTGCAATTAATTGGAGAACTTACCTCTCATTTTATCTAAGGAAGATCCAAGCTGCGTCCAGATCATTAAAGAGTTTTGTTCAGGTATATCTAATCTATTTGTTAACTGAATAGTTTGGCTGCAAATTCCATACTCTGAGTAATACGAATCACTCTTGGCCTGGTTTCCTAAGAAGGTGAGGCTTAAGGATTTGCCTTACTGTGGGATGTTTGACTAAAGAACAGACAATATGGACAAGCCATATTGGTGGGCCTTAAGCCTGAACCAGCAAAAGGCTTGCCCTCGGGAAAAGTACTGGCACTGATGTCAGCCTACAGGAATGC
>JAYRBT010000002.1:1853095-1864107 GCA_036023395.1 Myiotriccus ornatus
GGGTTTTGTCCGGAAATCTACTTGGGCAAAACCATTCACAGCCCCAGGGATGGGCTGGTGGGCAAAACCACGACAACTGCAAAAGGATGCCTTGGGAGGAAAGCAGAGGACTGGTCTCAATGGACTGGAGATGAGGAAAAAATGAGAAATACTCCTAACACTCAGGATGGGTGGAAGGCCACTGAGCCTCCAGGAGCTGCCACAGTGGCTGCTGGGGCATATGTTGATCTCTTCAGACAGGAAGTAAAAATAACTCAAAGCTTGGTCATTTCAGCATTTTTATTAAACAGTGCTTCACTCAGCAGTTGTACACATGGCCCTGATAGTCCCCCATCAGTGTACAAACCCTGGGAGGTTATGCTGTCATGACACTATGACACAGGCTGTGCAAACCATCTCCTTTACAGAAGCAGTACCCAGCAGAAACCCAGGCTTAATGTCCCTACTCTGCTACCATGCCAGCCAAGCTGGAAGGTAACTTCCAGTGAGCCTCCTGTGCTGTTTGATTAGCCAGCTCCTGCTTCTTCCCTCTCTGCCACCTCCCTGCTCAAGCCCTGTGAATGACAGGGAACGCCTGCTGCTGAGCCTGCATGAGCCTGAGGCTTCTAACAGGGATGCCCAGCCCCAAGCAGATGAGCTTCTCTGTACTTCAGGCTGCCTTTTGGTGGACTTGCAGAAACCTGTGATTGCAGCAAGAGCGTGGGCTTTGAGGAAAAGTTCTCGAGGGGTCTGCTTCTGCCACTGGGGCTTGGCTGCCGTGCATTCAGGCACATGTGGGCAAGTTGTGTTAGTATGCCAGGTTTGGTGGTCCTGCTCCATTGTCACTGGTGCAGGAGTGTGGCTGTGCTGCTCTGCAGCTCTCACTTGCTCTCAGCCTGAGGCACTCAGCAGCTGGGCCCTTGAAAGATCAAAACCCACAGCCACTTCTGTGCAAGCTGAGGATCTGCTCTCAAACAACACAAAGTAGTGCAGCTGTATCTGGAACTTTCCCTGCAATCAGTGCTTAGTTCATGCTCAGTGCTAAGGAAGTGCTTTACAGGGTCAGGTCTCTGCTGCAAATCGGTGCAGCATCAGCTAAAGGACGGAAAATCAGTTACCCCTTGCTAAGTATCTGGTCTGCTTGACAGGTCAAAGCTAGTTAACCTAGGGCAAATTTTCCAGTTGGGTAAGTGTGTGGTTGCAAATCAAACTACAACAAGCAGTAGCAAGGCAAATGAGTGACTCAAATTATCCAGGTTTGGGAAAGCTTATAATAGAAAACATGTAAACAACATCTATTACAGCTAGTAGGTTAAACACTGACAGAATTCAGTGGAATATATTTCTTTTCCCTTGCTGCTGGTGCGCCTGGCACCACCTAGCACACAAATTTAAATAAAGACTGCAAAATAAACTCTCAAAACTAACCAGAAGAGACCACACCAGCCAGCATGCTCAGCTCACTTTTAGACTGGAGTTTTCCCTTAGATGACCCACAGACTAGCAAGGTTTAATGGAAGATGGCAGTGGATTACTTGTCTGCCATGGGAAAAAAATGCACAAAAGAGCTATACATAGCCTTTGCCTTTAAACAAAACAGGTGGAAATTCAGGACAAGCCTTTGACATGTCAGTTCCAGCTCTGCCACTTGCAAGATGACATTAACAACATATAAAGACTACATAGTCCATCACATTTGCCTCACATGGCGCAGCCCAGCTACTGAACCACACATTGCCGGGGTGCTCAGAGAGAAAACACTTAAAAACAACTTGCAGGGGAACAGTCTCACTTTTCCCATCTTTTGTCTTACATAGGCAACTAAATTCGTGCAACTATTTGTCAGCACAAAAAGAAATGAAATAGCACAACTTACATTTAATAGAAACTTTTTCCCAGGAAATGGGATACATAAAATAGCAAAACTCTGTAGCCAACAAAATACTGTACAGTTCTCCCTGCTCCCACCCGCAGCCCTGCGCTTTTACGGAACACCAGCAAAATGTGCATTCTGTCTTTTAAATTGAAGCAACATAGTAAGATGACTAGAAATGTTAGAGAACTCAGCATGCCCTCAAGAGGATGGATTTATATTCAGTTAGGTGAAAAATTAATGATGAGTCTGGAAGAAGGAGAAAACAGCTTTCGGTTGTGTTTCCACGTGTGGAAGGAAACTGCCAAGCTCAGCTTCAGAGTTCAAATGCAGGGAACTTGGCCTTGGTTGGCACCAGCAGGTCAGCAAGAAAGTAAATTGTTCCAGCCATTCCTGAGGATAAAAAACCCACGCTATGCTTCAGAAAGATTCCCTTTGGGCACCTGTTTTTTCAGTTATTCACGGGTGAATAAGTCATGAAGACAGAAGAAAAGGCCCTAAATAATTTCCAAGGTCTAAACCCAGGTTTCCCAAGCAGCTTTGGTATTTCAGTGAGGAAAGCATTTTGACATTCATCAAACATTGAAAAGCACCAAGAAAAACACAATGGGTCCTTTCCCCCTCCAGCTCCCTCCCTTCTGCTTTACTGGTGCCCAAGCTTAACACTCTGAGCAGCTTTGCCCAACTCTGGTCCCTGTGACACGGCTGCCCGAGGTCCTCACTGATGGAACTGTCACTGCAAACAGGCATTAACCTGTGCTATAGGGAGACTGCTCCTGGCAACAGGATAAAACCAGACCAATTTCCTTTCCATCCTCTACACTGAGTTTTGCAACGACTTCAGTGGCACATGGATTTGGTTTTCCTTGGTGCTGGACCAGTTCTGATCCAGGAGGAAAACACAAGGCTAGAGACTGAGGTTACCTTCAAAGAGGGAGAATGGTGTGTCTGGAGTCCGGCACCCGTGTTGCCCATAGCTTAAACACCACTCTGCAAACTGAGAAAAGAGAAACAAAAAGCATTCAAATTTGGTTAAAGACAAATCTTGGGGAAAAAAAAATACCACCCTCATCCTCACGCTGCCCCTCACATAGCAAGGCTTCTGTGGGAAATCCCTTCAATACAGGCTGTCAGACAGTGACTGCACTGCTCAAGGACTCTTCTGGTGCAGCTGGTCAGATCTAGCCATGTGTCTGCCACACTAGGAACTGGGTTTCAAATGCAAAAGCGGTGCTGTAAAAGGCAGAAGTGAATAATCCCCTCTCTCTTCCTCAGGCTCTTACCTTGCAGGCCCTGTAGAGGTATTTCATGTTCTGAGTGAGGTTGTACAGTGCCAGGAAGCTGTAAGCATTACCAGCTGTCCCGTGGCACAGCCCGTACCCTTTCTTTAGTAACCCGTGCTGCCAGATCACTTCTGCACACTGCAGGGCATCGTTCAGGTACTGCTGCTCCCCAAAGACCTGCAGAGGCAAGAAACAGTCGTCCTTGCTGAGCTGATTTGCTCCAAAGAGCACCCCTGTGCGTTGTAGAGGCCTGGGTTAATTAGTTTCTCTCCCGCTGGAAGTTACTTTGCTGTCTACTTTAAAGGAGGATGTTTGTGATATTGATAGAAGAAATAGAAACTTTACTCACAGTATCTCGGAATGCCCAAATAAGGAAGAGTATGATCTTAGAGAAGTCCTAGAAAATTCTCTAAGGATGTGCTCAAACAAAGCAGATATTAACTAAGCTCTGTGTACCCAAACAAGATAACATAAAGAACAAACGTAACAGTTTTTGGTGGTGGAACACAATGATGCTGTACCTGCTGTAGCTGCTCAAGAACCGAGGTAAAGACAATGCAGAAGACCTGGAAAGACCAAAGGACTTCCAACAGGGGTGTGACTGTGTAAACAAACTAATGAATATGTATTAAGTAAGTGGGAATACCTAATGAATATGTAAACAGTAGGCCCTGTTTGTCATTTGGTATATTCGATTAGAGGAGCTCTCCTTCAAACATCCAGCATGCTGAACAAAGAAGAATGCCCGTTTTAACATCTACAAATTGGCGTTAAGAAGTTTGTTTCTGCCGCTTTTCAGTAACAATACGATGACATGGGATGTATGACCATCACTTCACACACAACCAGCTGTCACCATCAATCACTTGCCACAGGACAACCCACACAACTGATGGGTATTTTCAGAAATATTTTTTAAAAGATTAATTTTCATATCAGTTAGCGGTCCCTGTGTGCTGATTTCACTGTAACAAGCCATCCTACTCTCAGGCGGGAGGGGTCTCACAGTGTCTTCTTTGTGAAGTCCCACATTAAGGGTCCCCAAAGGGTCTTTGCAAGATTTCTGGTACCTTGTAGGCCTGGACAAGCATGTAGATTACCCCTGGTGCCCCATGACACCAGTGGATGAGTAGGTCTCTTGTGTCACCGATGCATGGAGGGTAATTTCCAGATGGGAACTTGAGCTGGCAGACATAGTCCACACTGGGCTTGATTGTGTTGTGCAGCTTTACTTGGCTCGCTCCAAGGCCAGGCTAAGAGAGAGAAAGCATTAAATCAGGGAAAATTAGCATTCTGTCTGTCCCTAAGAGACCCAAGATCTGCCTGAAAGGCAGAAACAAAGCCAACTGTGGCTATGTTCCCTCTTGCTCCTTGTAAATCACGTAATTTCTTTGGGCTTTCAGGCTTCACAAATACCCACTCAGCCCCTGGTTGCTCTCTGTCTTTTGGCAGAGTCTTATTGCCAGTCCTGCCCCTTGCATCCCAGAAACAAAGACTGTCCCTAGCATGTCACCCAGCACCCTAAGCAAGAGAGCTTGCTGCTGCTTTTCCTGAAGATAAGCAGGAATAGCTTCCATACCCAGAGCTGGAGTGAAGAGATAAACTGTCTGAAATCAGTATTAAGGATGAGTGCCAGGGCTGAGTCCTAGCACCTAGCGCATCTCAGCTGTGATGCTGCATTTTCACACACATTGCTGGGTGATTTCAAGGGGGTTACCTCTCTGCTGACCTCAGATGGAAGCAAGGGAGTGGCTCAGTGTCCTCTTCCAACGACACTGCCCCCCACAAAATCTGTGCAGTTCTGATTTCCCACAGCAGACTGCAATGAGCACTCTCACCTAAGGATCACACTGTTCCCAGGTTAATAACTGGAAAATTAAAAATCAATACCTGTGCTGTAAAACCATTAGAGATAAAAGATGTTTGTCTCCTCATATTTCACTTGTTTGCTTCCCCCAACGCTTTTTCTGCACTATGCTTGGCTGATCCAGGCTCCTTGTATTTCAGCCCATGCAGTATTTTATAGGAGACTTAAACTTAAAAATTATTTAAAACAACCAGCTCAGACAACACTGTACCCTTGCTCCCAGCTAGCTGTTCTGGTACTCCTGGGCAATAATCACCTTGCATCCTCCTCTTGCCAAATCTACTTAAAACACACCAACCACCCCTTCCTCTCTGAGACACAGAAGAGGGTTATATTTGCAGGAATGCTGATTATCCTGTATGTGGGTTTTAACTTTGAGGGTCTTGAAGGAAAGCTCATATACTTGAAACCCGGCGGCATTTTTTTCCCCACCTGTTCTGAGAGTTGGGTCTAATAAAAGATACCACCTACTTCTATATGAAAATAATTTGCATTGCTCATGGGTGCTTTAAAAATGCAATGTTATTTATTACTGTTATTTTTCTAAGTGCTGTGAATTTATGCATAAAGTGACCTGCCTAGGGGAATTACTACCCTCATTTCATAGCCAGAGCTCCAAAGAGTTGTGCAAAATAGTGAGAAAGACAGCATCAAAGCAAAGGAGTACTGCAGCTCCCAGCCTCTTACCTTGCCCTGCCTGCTTCAGGCACTACAGAACTCAGCTCCTTTATCAAAGTCCCACCTCTTTCACATTTAGAAACAGGCTCTCATTTGGATACAAAGGCTTGTCCCACTTCCCTACTACAAATGCAATCTCTTTCACCGTGCTTTTCTCCCAGAGATTCTCACTCCAGTCATCTGAGATTGCTCCAAAAAATGCAGGAAGCTCACACATACCAACAAACAGGAATACTTTATAAGCAATTAACATGAGGAGAAAACTCAGACCCAGCTGGCCTCCAGGGCTCCGTTATATGACACTGCTGGTGTAATGCAGGTCACATTTCTCTACAGCTCTCCATCTAGGTGGGAGTTTCAGTCTCAGTCTTGGAGAAAACCTTCAGCAGCGAGGACGTATGATCAAACACGAGTAAGTCCATCAGACAAGGGACCTTTCCCAGCTTGACATCACCAAGAACCAATTCAAACGCTGCTCCTTCTTCAAAGAAATGTGAAACAGCTGCTAAGGGCACTTTCCCTCCTCTCCAGTGCCTCTTACCTGCATGAGATAGTAGTAAATCCCAGCCAAACCATGGGCTGCCCCGACATAATACTCCTGGTACCACTCGTACATCAGGGGGCTCTTGGCTGTGAAATTCCTCTTTTTGGCCAGGTTCTCTCCTGAGGCTACAACTGCTTCCCAGACCTGTGATGGGAACAGATGCAGGTTAGGGAAATGCTGCTGTCTTGGACACACCACAGTGAGTATCCTGACACAGAACTAGAGCTGTTTTTCTGCCCAAGCAGAGGAAAGAGCATGAGCGAGGGAGTAAAATATATGCCAGTTCAGTACTGCCTATGGATATACATGGACATCAGAGGGTGCGTGGTGCTTTGTTCCTCTGGATGAAAAGCAGCAGGGATACCATGATGTGGCTTCTCCCTTACTGCAAGAGTTCTCTACATCTAGCATTGATTTTTACCTGCCCAAAGATGGGCTCCATGGCAGGAGACAGCAAAAAGCACAGTACCTGCTGAATGAGACTTTTAGGGATCTTTTCCTCTCCGAAGTGCTTGTTCACAAATGTCAGTGCATAGAGGTAGCCCATGCGCCCGTACAGCAGCTCATCAGGCACCCGTGGGTCAGCCTTGTGCAGGTGGAGCAAACTACGGTGAAAAATTCCCATGGGGGAGATTAGAGGACATTCAAAGCCACGTAACCAAGCACTGAGACTGCTGCTCAAAACCATGGCTTGATCCTTTATGCCACCTGTGCCCTGGCAGATGTCAGGCCAGTCTCTGTGTCGCAACCTTCCAGCTATGCAAGGTGTGGAATCACTCTTTCCCCTCTGATTTTTGTTTGGCTTTTTTAGCCTGCCCAGCCCTTTATAATGCACTCACACTATGTGCTTTTGTTTTAGACCACCAGCTCTGGGAAAGCTACTTGATGGGGAAACCTGAGCTAAAGGAAATTGTCAGTATAAAGCTGATGACTGCTCAGGAAAGGCTGCCCACCCATTATCTCCCCTGCTGCTGGCAAGGCCAACCCTCTGCCAAAAATGACTACTTTCAAACTAAACTGGTATCCCTTTAATTTGGCTGCTTTGTGTAAAAATCTCACCCCTAATGCTCAGAAATCATGACAGCAAAGCCCCTTCCTCCCCATGCCTGCAAGTGGCCAGGGCTACACTATCGGTGGAGAAAGAGCTGCCTCCATGAACTAAAAATCTAAGAAATTAGAAGTGGAGCTACAAGCATCTGTGCACTGCGGCACATGTAAGAAATCTGCTCTAGGGAGAGCTGAGCAGTAGTGAGGACAGCTCAGCAGGGTGTGAGTGCTGTGGGCTGTCTGGGGACAACCCTACACTGAGAACAGCTTGGCATCAAGCTTTAGCCTACAAGTGCAGAGTGACCTCTGCTGCAGTCAAGTGTTTTCTTTGCCACATTTCTATTATCATGTTGCAAAGTTGGTGATATTCCTGTAGTGCTAACAGAGACTGACAGCTCTTGACACCAAAGCTTTGTAGCCCAATTCACTTTTGATGCAATTTTCCTATTGTTTTACCTCTCATCACACTTCCAGCAGGGCTGGATTCCTTCCCTGTCAGAGCAGCAGGTAGCATTGTGACTGGATTTAGCTTTATTTTTCTGCTCACCCATGAGACAGCAATCTGAAAAGTTCCATCGCTTTTCAAATACTAGCACAAGTGGTTGCAAGGCTGTTTCCTGAGCTGCTTCCTGATGCAAAACCAGCCAGGAAAGCTCCGTGTGTGCAGGGCTTCCCTGTCACAGTAGTGTGAAGAACAGAAAAGGTGCCTTGGCAGCCTTGGCTCCAGGGCTAAACAATGTGTTGCAAAGGAAAGAAGCAACCGAATGTCCAGAGTACCCTCAGAGCAGAGAGAGGATGCTGGGCTGCGACTCCTCACGGCAGGAAACTTTCCCTGGCACTGGACTCATTGTGAGCAGGGATACTGAAGGAGAAAGGAGGGAGCAGTGTCTCAAAGTGGACTGGCCCTGTCTCCCATGTACCACCTGAAATATGCAGTGCTCCATGGTGAAGGTTTCTCACAGATTAAACCCAGGAGAGAGACTTTATACCCAAGACTAGGACTAAGCACAGGTTCCTCTTTCAGCTGCAGGGGCTGAAAGGAAAGCCCTGCTGCCTCCTCATGGCCCCTGTCTCCAAGTCCAAGGAAAGCATGATGAGGAGGGTTTCCAAGGAGAAAAGCAGTGTTTGGACAGACAGACTCTGCCCAGCAGCAGGATGGCCAGAGGAGATGCTGGCTAGTGATGTTGTTCAGCTCTGAGATGTTGGAGAAATGTCAGGTGCAAAAAAAGGAATGGAATGGAGGAACTGTAATACCCACAGTAGGGATTTTCAGAGGTCTGGATGTGAAATCTTCTTTTCATGGGGAAATCTGGAGCACCTGGAACTACTATTCTTGCTCCTTATCCATTATTGCTTCTCTCTAGCTGCTTTCCAGGTAGGATCATCAGGGGAGGAAGCCTGCCAGTAGCTTCTGCTCTTTTTGAAATGTGGTCACGTGTGCAGCAAGAGATGCCTGGGATGCTCCTGGACTGACTGCATGCGAATGCATTTCTCAGGAGCGAGGGGTAAATTGAGGTCTCTGAAAGGAAGAGCCACTCTTATTCACATACCAGCCTATTACCTCAATTGTCAGCAGTATCTGGATAGAAGGAAATCGAGACAGCTGTATAGCAGAATGGGATTTTTGTAAGCCACTGGCTCTGAGAGCAAACCTTCGATCTTCTGAATTGGTGGGAGGTGACAGGGAAAAGAATATGGCTCAGATTTTCACAGGCTCTTAGAAAATGGGCTGCCCTGAAACAGTCTCTCTAGAGCATAAAAGCACATTTGTTAGTCATGAATTCATTTAAGAGAGAGCAAGCTTCTGTCTCTTCCACTGCAGGTAAAACCTGGCTGATGGATTCTCTCCACAGACTACGTAAAGATGAGGTGCTTTAAAAGACAGAGGACAACATGGAGAGAGGCCCTCATTCTCCACAGCTATGACAGAAAATGCATTTTCTTGCACTGCATAGCTTAGCAACTGTTCTGTAAATAAACAGCATACTAAAAACCCACTTAAGAGTTTTGATTAAGGGAGCTACTTTTCAGAGAAATACTAACACGGTCAAACTTACTGCTCTGGGAATTGGCAGCAGAGTAAGGACAGTATCACTGTTCCTTCGAGAAAGACACATTTTTTCCTTTCCTCCCTTTGGATGTATTAAGAAACCGATTTCCAAGGTTCTACCTTTATGATACCATTAGATGGCACTGCAGAATTAATCACAAGATTCCATTCTGCCACTGAACTGTAGGCAGAACAAGTGGGACCCACAGAGAGGAGAGCTCAGCAAGAAAACATGAATTAGGGTTTTTTTCATAACCTGGGACTTTTGTATTGACCACAACTGACCAGCACTGTTTGTCAGACTAGTTCTCTTTTTGCTAGCAAATACATTAATCATAGTGAGATCTCCCACTTTGTCAAAGTATTAAGCAAAATCCAACCCACAGATTATTACAATGATAAAGAATTCTGTCCTCAGACTGACCATATCCATGTGAACCAGAAGCTATTCTTAGTTAAGGGAGTGGGAACCTCGTGTCCAAACTGTACAGACACTTCTGATTCCCACCCATGGCTTTTTTTAATTGCTATTATACATCACTTGCTCGTGGCTGTTTAAGGGCACTCAGTGTTGTTCTGAAGCATCAGGGATTTTGTCTTATTTTGTGCTAATCATGTGAAAATGGAAACTCTCTACTGGGCTGTTTCTCACCTTCTCAGAACTGATCTCCCTTATGCAAGAAACACTTGCAACTGCATCTGCTTTAACTCTTTTCCTTCCTCTGCCACATGCTGATCTAAGATTGCTTGTTTGTTCTTTTCTTGTCTTAAGTACCCAACAAAAATACATTTGAAAAGCGTCTAGGAAAGGCAGGAAATAGAAATAAATTAATCATAACCAGCTGCATTCAGCAGTTGAAAAGGATGCTGTCAATCTTAGGTTTAAGTCAAAGTCAACTAATAAATAGCAAGCGGAAGCAAGTGCCAAAATTAAATTTAATAATTCTACCACATTTCTCCTTTTCATCAAACTGGCTGTAAAACTAAATTGAAGGGTTCTCAAAAAAACACCAAACCCCACCTTCTGTATTTTTTCTTTTGTTTTTAATTTTGGCACTGTTTTCTTCCTGTGTTTATCAGAACTATTTTTAAGATGGCAATACCAGCTGACCAATATCCTTGCTCCCCATGCTGCCATGCAAGTGTGTTTGTCCTTAAGCCACCTCTTTCATCAGGGCAGAACTAGTTTATACTGCCTTCCTAAGTTACTGGATTATT
Source organism: Myiotriccus ornatus (assembly GCA_036023395.1). Lineage (NCBI taxonomy): Eukaryota > Metazoa > Chordata > Aves > Passeriformes > Tyrannidae > Myiotriccus > Myiotriccus ornatus. Next base: position 1,863,635 of record JAYRBT010000002.1, read on the forward strand.
TCTCACACGAGACTGCAACAAAGTGTATTCAGGCTTGGCATAGGGTACCCATACAAGCCCAGCCCAGCTCAAGGAGCAAGGGGAACATCAGGTCAAAGACACAACCAAGTGTTTTACCGAGTGATGCAGTCTTCTGCCTGCTTCTGGTTCTGCAGTTTATGGTAGATGACAGCGGCCACTGCCAGGGGCCCAGCATCGCCACAAAGGAAAGTGATGGAGCGTCTCGTCAGGCAGCTCAGGCTCTTCTTCACGTACTCATGGGCAACCTGCAGGTAGGCTGGGTCTCCATACACATCACACAGGTGCAAATACAGCAAAGCAATGCCTGAAAAAGGAACACAGAGGCTGCACCCACCAGAAAAGTTTAATCTTCCTGCTCTCTGCCCTGGCTGTTTTTCATGGTTTTGCCCTGGGTCAATTTGCTTTCACACCCCCCACACAATTACTATTAGTTGAGAGAAGGTTTATGCAGA
>JAYRBT010000002.1:1865993-1889097 GCA_036023395.1 Myiotriccus ornatus
GATATAGTAATTGGAGTTGGATCAGGGGTTGGACTTGATGATCTTGGAGGTCTTTTCCAACCCAGTCTATTCTATGACTTTATGATAAAGTGAATGAAAGCTGTTTTTCCAGAGCTTTCCTGAACTGGTGCAGTCAGAATTTCTATTCTGTCTTAACTAACTTCTCTTTCATCTGGCATGTCTTTTGAAGAGTCCCTTCAAAAGGCAACTCAATCCTTCATCCCCACTGGCCGACGGGCCAGCCAAAAACTGTGGATAGTACAGGCCAACTGCACTCACCGGTCTGTTTCAGAGGCCCTCGAGCTCTGAAAGGCATGACACTGCCAGAGAAGGGAATGCTCCCACGGGAAACAAGTTCCAAAGGCAGTGCCATAGGGTGGAGGAAGGGGAATCTCTCCCTTAAATACTGCATCACCTTGGAAGGACACGACAGTCCAGCCGGCACCGGACTCAGGAGCTTCCTAAGCATCTGCAGCTAGCTGAGAGGTGACAGGAGTGAAGTCAGTTCCCTTGCATTCTCTTCCCATCATCTATGCTCCCAGTCAAGGCAGTCTTTGGAGCAAGGCCTTTTGCACTACGAGAAGTACCAACAACACGGATGTACTCCTCGGCATCCTTGTGCTAATCTTTGGAAAAGAGATGAGGCAGCTGTACTTCTGCCAGAATCTGAACTGCTTCCAACTCTGAGTTAGCTTACAGCAGTTTACCTTCCCTCAGTCAACACTGTGATGCCAGTGAAACAGACTAAGACCACAGAAGCTCTTCCAGCAGTCTTGCTAAACTGATTAAAAGCCAAAGCAGAACTCAACAGCTAGGCTGGTCTGTACCCAGGCACGTACCAGATGCTGCCTGTGGGGCCCTGATCTCTACTGAATGAAACCGTAACGAGCTGATTCAAACATGTTTTGAGGGCACTCAGCCTCAATAATCTTGATCCAAACTGTGTTTTCACTGCCTCTGAGCTGAAAATATAAGTCCTTCCCTATGCCAGGATATACTGCATATTACCTGAGTGTAATGTATGACACTCAAGTATGTTTAATTTCACACGGCGTTTGTGCCAAGAGAGCCACATGTAAGATCTCTCTTATTAGTGGCCATGAGAGTGCGGGCTGATTTCAGACTTCTGGGCAATGATTTACATGAGGAGATACCCAACAAGCCTTTTCTACTTGAGCGATTACAAGAAAAAGCTGCTCTCTTGGCCCAATTAATTTTGTCTCTGCAAAGCAGCACCGAATAAATTAATATAGCTAGGATTAGAAAGAAGGGAGGGTGACAAAATTATTAACAGAGTAATATCTGCAAACTTCGCTCCGCTGGCTGTGACCTGCAGGAAATCTGCAGGTTTTTTTTTTAATCCTATTAGACAAGGTGAGAAGGTGGTGTTCTCATGAGGAATGATTTCTGGAATGAAAACAGATGAATCCCTCCTGAGAAACTCCCTTCCAAATGAAAACAAGCTGAAATCCTACCAGAGCTCTAAACGGTTTCACAACTGCAGTCACCTTCCAACATGAAGCTCCTTGGGACCATTTTAAGGAAGGAAATGTGGCCTCTGGGAGAAGGTGTCTTCCTTTCCCTCTGAGAATTTAAGTGTATTTCTAACATCAGTTAACTGTCCTCCTGCTTTATCTGCTGAATTTTTCTGGCCAGAGGCAGACTCTATCATCATGACTGAAGACCATCTTTACCTGAGGAGTGCTTTTCATCAGAGGGGACCTCAGAGCAGGGTCACACAGCTTGGAAGACTGAATCCATTTTCCAAGGAGAAATCAGCCAGCACTGAGCAAAAATGCATAAATTCACAGGCAGTGGGAGCAGAGTGCTGCCAGGCAGCAACTGATGAAATCAATGTTCTCCCACGCTGTAATTTAATATCGGTATCCTAGCATTTCTTATGAGCTGCCTGTCTGCCATATTAAAATTTTTAAGCAGTTATTTCTGGCACTGTTGTCATCAAGGTGCAACTTCAGCTTAGCACCAATACAATGAATACCACTCTCCCCAGCACACTGTTGGCATCAAGTTCCACAGCACCCACACACAGGAGCTTTTAGCCACACCCAGACTGTGCTGTAGAAAGTTGCCATTTAGGATCACAGTGTACTGCCAGAAGAAAAAAAAAAAGCAGCAGCAGCAAAACATCTTCCAGCAAGCAGGAGATTAATTGCCACTCCCCTGGGGTCTCTCCCTAGGGCCTGGCACAGTGCAGAAGGCACCGCAGCTGACAAAGCACACAAGCAGCAGCTAAGGATGAAAGCAGCAAAAGGTGTGTCCTCCCTGACGCCAGTGGGCAGAAATAGGGAGAAGGCAGAGCACGCTAACAAGGAAGGAAAACTAGGATGAAATGCAGAACAGGAGAAAGACAAGCTCCTGGAAGCTTTGCACACAAGAGTTAGTGTGAGGAAGGCTTCCACACTTCGTTATACTCACATTTGCATTCCTGCTCCTTCCAGCAGGTACTGGAGCAGGACTAGCCCTGGCTAAGTGGAGGGGCACTACCTGGGGAACAGGACTGGAGAAACCTGCCAATCAGACAAGGTCATCAGATAAAATTCAGCCCAAACAGAGAAGATGGACACTATCACAGGCCATTAGCTCTCTGCTGCCATATGCAAGGACTCCTTGGAGATAACTAACCTACTATGTGCCCCTGCCTACTTCATGGAGCACTGTATGGAGCACTGGTTTTGTCATCATCCCCACCGTGGCCAGATTTGGAGCCAGTCCCTTCTGAGACTCCCATGTCCGCTCTCAAGCAGGTGCTGGCTTCCTCCGTTGCATAAGCTCAGCACTATTAACCAAGACAAGACATAATCCTGCCCTACTGCACTATGGTCTTCCCTCTGCAACTTCAAACCTGCTTCAAAACTGGGGAGTCCTGAGAAAGACATCCCTTATTTTAATCGACTAAAACACGTGGAAGAAACGCCGTTCTTGACGTGGATCTATTGTGACCATTCCAGTGGCCGAACCCCCACGGTCTGCCTTGGCGTGCCCTAGAGTCTCCTCTGGGAGAGCTCCTGCTCCATAAGATCCGACCCTACCTGCCCAGCCGGTGTACGCGGTGCAGTCGTGCGGGTCGGCGGACTTGAGGCCCCTCTCCATCTGCTGCAGCAGCTCCCTGACTTTGTTATTCAGCCGCTGCGTGAATTCGGGGGTCAGCTGTGGAGGGAAAAGCCACCACACGTGAATGGAACACCGGCAGGCGGGTGGGCATTGGTATACAGCGGGACAGCCGGCGGGCGCACGGCCAGGCGCCGGATGTTTTAACCAGGCAGGTCTCTGCTCTACATACCCCGGGCAGCTCCCCCCGGCCCCGCTCACCCTTCCGGCCGTGTCGAAGTAGCCGGTGGCCAAGGACTTGTCATAATCCGCGTAGGGGTTGGGGAGCGCTCGCTGCGCCATCTCCGTCCCGCTCGGCTCGGCTCCGCCCCGGAAGGCGGCGGTGGAGCCGCCGATGCTCTTCCCTTCCCCTTCCCGTCCCGAGGGTAAAGGGCTTCTTGCAGGCGGCCATCTGAAGCTTGTGGGCTCTTTTCTGGTTGACCCTGTAGTGTTTAAGGCACGCTGCGGCTGGTCCTGCCGCGTTCGGGGCCTGTTGCAGCAGGCTCTGTGTGCTTTAGGGTCCCCTGTGGGGTTTGATGGCCCGTTGCTGCTCCGCCCGTGTGCTTTAGGGAGTACTATGGAATTTAAGGCCGCTTGTGTCTGGATCTGTGGGGTGTAGATACACTAAGGGGGTAAGGGTCCCATGTAGCTGTCTCTATCTGATTTAGGGAGCCCTGTGGGATTTAGCGCCCCGAACAGGTGGCATTGTGGGATTTAGGGAGCCTCGTGGGATTTAGAGGTCTCATGGAGCTGGCCTGTGAGGTTTGGGCCCCATGGGACTGGCAGGCCCTGTGGGTTTAGGGCCCCTTGCACCAGGCCCTGCGGATTTTGAAGTCTTGAAGGGAAAGGCACCATGTGGGTGTGGTGTCCAGCTGGTGCAAGTGGGGGCAGAGGGTCACTGCAAGGAGCGTGTGTTGAGTTCTGCTCCCCTCCAGCAGCAGAAGTTCCTCACTTGGATTGGGATCAGGCCTGGATGGGGGTCAGGGGCTCTTCCTCACTCTACTGTGCTGAACTTCTGCTTCTCCCTTGTGCTCTCTGAGCCACATACTCCTTGTGAGGAGCTTAGGTCCCCATGACTCAATGGCCTGAGCAGTGTTTTTCATCCCAAATGCAATGTAGCTGTGCTGGCCTGGCATGGGTATCTCCCTGCCATTGTTCTGGGGCAGTGTGACCCTTTGGAGCCACCCCCATACAGTGTACCCATACACAGCTACTGGCAAGCATTCATTGGGCTCTCTTGTCCTTGTGTGCTGTATTTCTACATCCAGGCCTTGCTGCCTGCACACTGACTGCTGTCACTGCCCAGCTCCCTTTTACTTTTCTATCCATATCTCCATTCTTTATTGCAATGTGTAAAGTCAGAGCTTAAAGAAAAAAAAAAATTCAGGAGATGGTGAGAAACAAACAGAAAAGAGGGAATCCCAATTATGTTTGCTTTCAGTTCCTTTTTCAGTTAGCTGGGCCTTGTTTAGTGAATTTCAATCATGTCAACATTGCTTTGCATTCAAGGCAGAGAGATAAACTTTGCAGCTTTAGTATTCAGGGAGGCAGCTCTAGCATCAGCAAAAATAGCGTGAGATCTCCTGCTTACGGCCGAATTCACAGCCCTGTAGTATGGTCTTCCCTTCCATCTACAGGTCAAAACAATATTCACTGATCTCCTTCCCTCAGGCACAGTTCGGTATTAACTTCCAGCATAAAGCAGCTTCAGTCTTTCTTTTGGCTTTGATTCTCCTGTTATTTTTTTCCAGATCACTTAAAGCCAAAGATGTTTCTCCCAAATTATCCTGCCTGTTCCCTTCACCATCTTTCCAAGGAGTTATGTTTCAGTATGTTATTTTCTAAGTGGTCATGGTCACTTAGGCTTCGGTGCACCTGTTGCTGCCCAGGATGAATCCAGAAATCCAGGATGTGGCTGTCACTGAGAGCCCACGCAAGTGACTTCATCTTTAGTGAGCTGTCCATGCAGAATAGGGAATGAAAGAAGGAAGTGAGCCTGAGAAGAAAGCTGCTCTTGTGTTCTCCTTGCAATCCCAGTCACTTTGGGTTGTTTGGGGGTGGTGGGTTTGTTTGTTTACCTTGTCTGAAAAAGGGTCATAGTGCATTCAGTGGGAAAAAAAAAGCTGTTAAAGCAGATCTGTTTAGAACACATCTAGAGAGGAATTTTGCGTGGATGCAGCTATGAGAGTACACATAGAAATTGGTGAAAAAGCAGTTCCCAGTAGTCCTATCACAGCCCTAGAAAAATCTGTTTCTGAAGTGACTCACAATCAGTGGTTGAATAGGGTCCCCAAATCTTTCTACTTACGAGAAAACAGTAGTGTGTAATATTTTCTGCTCCACAGCATTGTCTAAAAGACAAACCCTTTATGAATTTTAGGAGCATAAGGATCCTGGCTGTTGGTGGTCCCTACTGGACTGGTAACGTATCTGTGGGGTCTCTGGTTACACAGATAAAATGGATGTTTCACAGTCCTCCCTGAAGAAAACCTCTGGATGCCTGGGTGTCTGTTCCCCCATCATTCCAGTGAGGATGTGAATCCCAAATCTCTGACAGATGTTACAGTTGCCTGCAGACTATTTGTCATCCTGCCTCAAAGCAGCTGCCTCCTCTCAGGAACACCGTCCTTCCATGGCTGTAAGCATCCATCAGTTCTGTAATCTCACCTATTGCTCATCTCCAGGCAGGAGGTGCCCAGTGTGGGCAGGGTAGATGTGGACTTGCAAGTTGCCTTTCCAAAATGGTGGTTTGGCATCTACCCCTGTCCACAGCCTCCTTTCAGGGTCAGGCCGACCTCACACAGCAGACTCTCTGCTGTGGGACCAGATGGGCTTGGCATGGTAACCCTATCATAAAAAATGTGGGGGTTGCTTGTTCTGCCTTTGTGGCTGTGTGCTGTATGTGAGGGAGTGCAGTGAGCAAGGATATGGTGTCCTGAGTAGAGTAGTTAATAGCCGAACAGCTTTGTAGCAACCTGTCTCCAGTGTCCGTAGCATCAGCATCCCATTTAAACTGCAGCGCGGTAGCTTTAACTGGTCTTTCAGGGCTCAGCCACTAGATGACTCTGTCCTACAAGGAAGAAGAGGGAGGAGCCCGTCTGTGCTTGGCACACCGGGTAGACATCCACGCCCTTCTCGGTGCGGGACGGGGTGCTGTTTGCTGCGTGAGTAATGAGCAGAGAGCAGTGGTTTTGTGCATTAGGCCAGAACTCCTTGGAGAAACACACGGAGCAATCCTCTGTGACTTTTTGCCATTTTCTTCTCTTTGTAGACCGTAAGATTTTAGCCATCAGCGTGCCTGTAACAAGCGTGGGTAGAGCCCTTCTCAAATCTTCGTTCGCGAAGCCTAGCCATGATAATGAGACCGTAAGATACTGACCCCCCAGTGCAGTGGGAATCCATCCTTTCTTAGCAAATGAAAGAAGGAAGTTGGAGACCTGATTGAGAAGAGGTGATCAGTAAGGGCTACATGTGGGCAGGAGCAAAGAAACCCAGTCAGGAAACTATTGAGAGCTGGATGAAGCCCTTTGTCTGGGTGATGAGGTCAGTAGTACTGGAATACAGTAGGATTTGTTGAGACTCTGATAGACTTTGATCTGTGCATAGAACTGACATCAAATCAGATTTCTTTTGCTTTGCTGTAATGACTAAAGCAGTGTAGGACACTTGCATCCTTAATGATGTCTTTAAAGTGCAGCATGAGCACTGGATGTGATCGTGATGTGGGTATGACTGATTTCTTGCCCTGACTCTGTATTTGACATCTGTCTGTCTCTCCATCCACCTTTGCATGTCTACAGGGTGAGCAGTCCACAGGCACGACTGTTGACTTGTTTGCTTAGGTGTGTGAATAGTTTGGCAGTGACCAGGGTCTCTGCAAAACTGAGCAATAAAATGCAGCTTTATGAGTGCTCTAAGGACTCTAAGGGGCATTGAAAGGACCTTATTGTTTCGTATGATACCTTGTGGAGGTCTCTTTTACTCTTCTTTATAGTGGAACCCGCTGTTGCTCAGAGTGTACCCATTTTTTGTGGAAAACTGTTAGGTATCATGTTTTTAAAGGACCTTCAGTCTTGAGTGTCTATACCATTGGCAGTAGGGAAACCCGGGCAGCATTGCAGAGTCTGTCCTGATCCAGCAATGCTTTGTCACCTGTGTCAGTATCTTGATATTCATTCTTTACCTCCACTTTTATGGTAATAGATTTGTCTAAGTTTGTACTGGTCACTAAATATGTCCTGTCAGGTCCCAGGTTTGCCTCCTGGTAGATTTGAGGTATCTGCTGTTTCTCAGAGCTCCTGTCACTGCAGCTCTCAGAAGATCATTCCACTTGGATTCCCCATTGAGTTCAGTCATCTTGGTTCTTGTCTCCTGCTCCTGCTAGGCTTGTGTGTCTGACTATTGTGTTTCAGTGCCTCTTCCCATCACTGGAGAGGGAGTTGGTAGATGGCTCTGAGGGGGGACTTATTCAGAGCTCTCATCTTCAGGGAAATTTTTTTCTGTGAATGCTGTGGCCACCATTTTCAACCTTTAGATCCCAAAAGAAAGGCATCTGATCGGGAAGGAGAGATTCCCATTCTGATACAAAGCCAGAGCAGGTAACTGCACAGTCAGGCTCTGGCTTCTCAGAGATTGGTTGTGATAAAATCTGTGGCTCAATTTCAGCCCAAAATGTTTCCTTGCAACCAGCATCCTAGAAGTCTTCCTGTAGCTTATAGTTCCTATTACAGCCACTCTTGCCTCCTGCAGGTAGAGTCAGTGAGTCGCATAAAACAAAGGTGTTCATTCATTAGCATCACCTAACAGTCCCTGTGCTAGTAATAGCTGTAATTAACAGTCAGTACACAGAAGCCTTGAGACAGCTTCTAAATAATAAACTGCTTTAAATCCTGCTCCCATAAATATGTAATGCCACCTAATCAACCCAATTTCCTATAGATTTCTGTCTCTTCTGGAACACTTCAGGGGCTAATAGGCTGTGAACTTCTGCTGAACTCTCTCATAGTTCAGATATTCAGAATGGCTCTTTGTAAAGAATTCTTTCAGGTGTCTGGTATACCCTGGATGCAGCTGGGTGCTTCTTGGAGTGAAGCTGGGCTTAAATGCAGAGTATGGAGGTGATCAGATCTTCCTTTCTAACACAGATTTAATTGTGTTGGCAGTTTGATGACTGAGCAGAGACTGGAGTGTTAATAATTGTTAGCATAAGCATGCTGGTAAAGAACCTTTGGAGATAGATGGTATCTTAATAGACATGTGTGGTGAGGCTCCTCTTCCTCAGCTGTGGTGCTGCTGTGTATACCCCTGAGCTTTAGGCACAGCACAAAAACAACATGGATCAGCAGGGCTTTTCCACATACAGCTCCGCTGAGACTGGACCTCACTGTCCCCAGGGAAAGGGCTGCCCCTGACTAAAACATTGCAGAAAGACAGGCTTGGATGTGGACCTAAGAACACTATTTTGTACCCTGGACATGTCTCTAACCCCGGAGGGTTTATTTTTCTCTGGAAAAACAGAGCTGCTGTGCTGAGGCTTTTGAAAGGAGGACTCATCCCAGCTGACACAGGGCCAGCACAGCTGCCTGTTGCTCAGCCACAAGCCATGCAGGCCGTGCCAGGAGATAATGCCATACTTTCTTCTCCAGAGAGTGACATCTCATGATGGGTTGCTGCCTGGAACACAGGAACAGAGCTTGCTGTGTGCCAGAGAGTTTCCTCCTCTTCTTTCGTTTTAGATATTTTGCCCTGTTTTTGGTTTCAGAAGGGCTTTTCAAAGCTTGGCCATTAAGGATGGAAAATATTTTGCCAACTCAAAGCATTGATCAAAGCAAAGGCACAGTTTCTTCACTGCATTCTCACCCTCGTGTCTTCCTGTCTTCCATATGTATTATTTTGGGCAAGTGGAGGATGGGAAAAGGCAATGCATAACACCACAGCATATCCAGTGTCGTGAGCTTGTAAGCTGATGACTGTCAAAACATAAAGCATTTCTCATTCCTTATTTTGCTTCGATGTTTTTCAGTTATTGTTTATTTGCCTTTTGGAGAAGACTGAAATGAGTTGCCTTGTGACTTTTTCAGGGGAATGCAAGCAATGAAAAGATGAAATTAGTATCAGTTCCACATATAATTCTTTGCAAATCTGGAGAGAGTATATGTTAGCTGAATGGCAGGATGGATAAAAGTGCTTTTAGGGACCTTTACTAGAAAGCATAGTGGCTATCAAAATGAGATGCTGTCCCAACAGAAGGAACACAGTAGCTTGAAACAGATTTATTTATGTCTTTAGCTGCATCTCATGGAACCCATTTTCCTGGAAAAAAAAGCAGAATTGGCAACAGAAAGCAGTCTGAATTGCTCCAGCTATAGTCATAGCTTGTACTAGGCTGATGCTTAAACACAGGTCTCCATATTTTTTCCACAATATTCTGCCTTTATTTTTCCCTCTGGGTTCTTGCTACTGAAGCAGCAGCCTTTCCTGCCTCTCCCAAGCAATTACTGACTCTTCTGGTGCCTGTGAAATTATAGTCCATCTGTTGGAGGGAGCTGATAATAAAAGGATGGTAGTAAGCAGAAAACTGGAAGCATTCGCAGTGTATCAGCTGTGTACTGCTATTCTACCTGCTGGATCGCACAGGTAAACGTACTAGGGGTAGAGTCTGATGAAAAAACCTATATTTGCCAGGATGAGGTGTTGTGGTAATGATCAGGAGAGGAGGAGGGCTGGGGCAAAGCCTGGAATTTGTATGGATGAAGGCTTTAAGCTTCACAGGAATCAGTAGAATAAAAAGTTTGAATGTTTTCCAAAGTCATGGCTTGAGACCAATTTCTTCTGCTGTTCATGCTGGAAATGAAACTCAGGCTGCCCAAAATGAGCATCCAGACTCTTCAAAGCACGCTCCTGTGTGTGCTGCAGCTGTAGGGGGATTGTTAGGGCCAGAAGGGAAGGAGAGAGAGAATTTGGCTATCTGGAAAGGTTAAATGTAATTGCAGGGATGCATGACTGGCTGACTCCCTGGCTGGAAGAGGAAAAGGTAACATTTAGGTAAAGCACTCTTTTGGGGATGGTATCCCTACAACCCTGCCTGCCTGCTGATATTCTCTTTCCACTGTATCAGTATTCTGTATTTTTCAATCCTTATTTTCTCCCTTAAGTCAGAAATGACAAACTGAAGCTCTTCTTGGCCACACAGGTCCTGTGTAAGTCATCTCCTCATCTTTGCTGTGATCTCCAAAGAACAAGCTGTTGTTGAGACCTCTGTGGTCAGAGTAATGAAATGAAAACTTCTCAGTTGTACTTAGGTCTTGGGGATTTTTGTCAGTTTAGTGCAATTTCATTGCAATGGATGTGGTAGTTTATGGTTGATTTGGTTATAATAGACTGTAGCATGATGGAATCCACAGGAAGTGAAAATAATAGAATCGATTTTTTTTTTAAAGTTATGGCAGTTGATAACAATGGAAAACTAAGAATTTAATTTAATCAGTATAGGAAAGTGAACAAATTACCTTTGTGCTACTCTGCTTTACAATTTGATTGTTCATTTTACTAAAATCTGATATAATTATAACCACTGCCCATGAAGTTAACTATCTCAGCACTAAACTCTGTGTTTAGGGCTCTTAGGTGAAGGTGGCATAAAGACACCCGCATATATTTAATATATTCAGCTTTGACTCTTGTGGGACTAAGCCCACAGACGTGCGTGGTTTGTTTTTCTTCTTATATTGTCACTCCTGACTCCGGCAGTGCAAGGAACTTGATCCTAGGAAGTTCTGAGGGGAGTTGTCAGAGCATTACCCAGAGAGGCCTTTTTGGTGTCTCCAGCTCTGTGGTTAGTTCTTGTGTTCTCATGGAGGGAGTTTAGAAGACAAAGGAAAATCATCTTGTGTTACCTTGGCCTTCTCAGTGTGAACAGGGGCTCCCTAGTTTTCCTCAGTGATCACATGCTTTGTCTTTCATGAAGCTGAAAGAGAATAATGGTTCAGTATTTGAGATCCTGTCTTCTTCAAAAGAAAGAACTAGAGCCCTTCTGCCTTTGGACATATAGTGATTTCTTCCCATGAGGTGATTAATTTAAATCCTGCTGAGCATTTTTTGGTGTCAGAGTGAAATGAGTGATGGGGACGTTACACTGCAGAAGGTCTTCAGGGGAAGGACAAGCCTGATTGCACCCAAAGCCTCAGCACTGGTCCCACTCACATGTCAGCTGGGCCTGTGTGCCCTCTTTATTGCCACTCTTTAAGGTGGGCGGTAAAAGCCCATACTCAAAAGTGCAGACTCTCTTTAAGCCAACTGGTTGTTGTGGAGAGGAGCCTATTTCTGGGAATTTTGAGGGGGAAGATGGTGGTGTGAAGGGCTGTATTTGTTGAAGTACAGCAGTACAGGCTGGGGGCTGACATGCTGGGAAGCAGCTCTGTGGAGAAGGCCTTGGAGGTCCTTGTGGACATCAAGCTGTGCAGTGTACCCTGGAGGCCAAGAAGGTCAATGGTATCCTGGGGGGCATTAGGAATAGCTTTGCCAGCAGGTTGAGGAAGGTAATCTTGCCCCTGTATTTAGTCCTGGTGAGGCCACATCTGGAGTGCAGTTCTGGGCTCCCCAGGACAAGAGAGACATGGAGCTCCTGAAGCAGATCCAGTGGAGGGCTATGGAGATGATTAAGGGACTGGAGTATCCCCTCTTATGAGGAAAATCTGAGGGAACTGAGCCTGTTCAACCTCTGGAAGAGACAGCTGAGAGAGGACCCCATCAATGTCTTTCAGTATCTTTGGGGGATTGTCAGGGGATGGACCAGGCTCTGCTCGGTGGTGCTGAGCAACAGGACAAGAGGTAATGGGCAGGAACTGATGCACAGGAAGTTCCACCTGATCATGAGGAAGAGCTGCTTTACTGTGAGGGTGACCGAGCCCAGGATCAGGCTGCCCAGAGAGGGTATGGAGTCTCCCTCCCTGGAGAGAACAGGGGAATGGGAACAGTCTGGATGCAATCCTGTGCCATGTGGTCTAGGATGACCCTGCTTGAGCAGGGAGGTTGCATCAGATGACCCTCTGTGATCCCCTCGAACCCGACCCATTCTGTCATTCTGTGTATTGACAGGTGTAAAACCTTATCTAGAGTCTGTCACCCCCATGGAGCATGATACAGTTTATAACTGACTCAGTCATAAAGCTTCTTCACTATTTTAGCAAAACTATCTGAACAGACAGTGCTGGAGTTCTCGGTTTAAAGTCCTGGCAGCATCAATTACTTCTTCAAACCTCTTTGCTCTCCAGCCCTAAAAATGTTTTTTAGTCAATCACAATCATGTCCCTTCTCCCTCCTCCCAGCTAAGTGACATTACAGATCATTACAGCAAGACTTTGCTGTGCTCTTTAAAGAGTGATCTCCATTCTCAGGCATGTCTCTGCCTAATACATATCTATCTGTAAATTAAAGCAAATGCTTCAGTGTATTGCCTTGTGTACAACAGTCAAAGCTTTTAATCTTTTTTTTTTTTCTCCCAGGGTAACCACAGGAGAGGAAAAAAAAAAAAAAAGTAGGAGCGAGGGAAAGAAAACAACAAAAGAATTTTGCAAATTCTTCTGATCTGGAGAACCAGGCATAAAGCAAGAATGAAAATGCTGATTGATTAGGGATGTATATAAGATGAAAGACCAATGCCACGTTAAGTAACTCCCACCAAAACCAGGAACAGCTAGCACTAGAGAATATTATTAGTGGGGTACTTCTTGCGCAGGACAAGCTTGGTTGAATAAGGCTGGGAGATAACACTTTCCAAATGCTCAAGGACTGGTCATGTGTCCTACCATTTCAGTGGAGCTGCTTTTTGCTCAAGATGAGGGTAGCTTTAGTCCTGACCCAGTAATGTGCTGTGAACAATAAGCCTGTTTTATCAGGGCTTTGTTTTAGTCTACCTAGGTGTCCCACCCGTGGCAGTTCCTGTGAATCAGATTTCAGAATGCCTGGCTGTGAGCACCTATTGTTCTAGGAAATGTATATGTCCTATAACATGCCTTTCTGATGTGGTGCTTATCTCTTCTGATGGATGCTTTCTCTCTCTACTCAGTTCCTTACTTCCCTTCTGGTTCTCCCTGGTCACTGGCCTGAAATCACAAACCACACGGTGGTGTGTAATGGGTCTGGCCAAGAGCATCCCTCCACAAGGAGGAAAGGCTGGACCAAATGGTCTATCCCAGGTCAAAATGTCCATGAAAATTATTTGGTCATAGAATTTTTTGTTTTAGTGAAGTTATAATTAACTGGGGAAAAAAGGACTATCAAGTCAAAGAAAAATGCTTAATCTTGAGCAAATGGAGCTAATCTTGCATTGTAAGGTCATGTTATTTTTAAACTGTCTTTCTGTAGCACTTTTCATAAAACCAGTTTGGTCTTTTTTGTGATCTATGTTTACAAGCCAGTGAAATGAATGAGCATATGGAATCACAAGTGAAAAAAGATGACTCCTAATCCTGGTCCCTCTTTCTAAAAATGTCCTTTTAGAAAATGTCAGGGAATGAGAAATCTTTCTGCCTTCAATCATCTTCCAATAAATTATTTCAGCTCCTGACTGAAGTCAGATACTGCACACTCCTGTCAGGTAGCTCTGAGGTTCCTGGGGCCAGTCTCCCTTGGTTGCATCACCATGAAAATAAGAACTGTGTCTGAGATGGAGCAAACTGTACTTTGGGTTGTCATTATTACCCTCGGGCAGTGGGTCCTCTGCCGGTTCTTACTTTTAGCCAACTAAGGGCTTTCTGAAATCGGGCTTTTGCAGTAATGTCAGTCTCTGCCAGACACAGCAAAGGTTTTGGCTGTTTCTTCCAAGTCAGCTGATCCAAGAGGAGTTGCTAATCCCAGTGGCAATGAAATTTGACCCATCTTCAGGTGTTTATTCTTTTTCTCTGGCTGAAGATAAGAGCCTTATCTTTGTCAAGTTTGGGTAAGCATGGGCTCCATATCCCAGGCAGCAGAGGAGTAGAGTGTACCCTGAGCTGCTCAAACCTTAGAAAAAAAACCCTATAAGCTCCTTGAAAATGGATTTTTTTGAACCTGGGAATAGATATATAACAGTCTTGTTGCTAAGCATTTTATAAACTTGACCGGTCAAAAGGCTTATAGATAAAATTTGAAAAAGCAGAGAGGTGCCAAGTTAGACAATTCAGAATTAACAATAAAGTTGCCTTTTTTTTTTTTTAAGTTCCTTCACATAGCCTTGTTTGAGATTTTCAGTTATTTTGTAACAGTATTTTTTCTTTACAAGATGAAAAGTCTGTATTAGCTTTTAAAACTAGCATATAGGAAGTTAATTGAAATTGTCACAGAGGCTGTTGATTGATAGTGAACACTTCTGTATCCTGTATCCCTCTGGGATTTGCCACCACCCCTGGATATTTTAGTTGTTTTGAGGAATGTTTCTTTTGTTTTATGAAACTGTGCATAGGGCAGGAGGGTCTGTTTCCAGAGTAAGAAATTTACCTTGCAGAACTGAATTGCTCTTTGCTGTCAGCCAGAGGGAACTAATATTTTTGGAAAAAAAGAAAAAAAAGAAGCTGCATCTCGGATTGATTCTGATGCTTTTTGCCATTCCAATTAAAGTATCAAAATCAAAGTCTTCATTTACTGTGTTAACTGAAATTTGCTTTTCAGTTTGTGTTTTGTAAACAAGAAAAACAGAAGGAAAATTCTAATTTAAAAGAGGAAAATATATTTCTTTTAAAAAAAGTTCTGCAGTAGTGCAAATAACTGCTTGCAGTACTTAATAAAATCAGATTTTTAGCAACTCTCTTTAAAATATTTCTTTATAGTTTTTTGTTTGTTTGGACTCCCCCAAAAAAGTGACATTCAGTCAGATTCAGGAAGATGTTTCAAGTTATAGTTAATGTGTTTGCCATCCAAAAGTATGAATGTATCCGTGTTTTCTTTGGATTGGGCTTTTGTCAGCCAAAGACCATGAGGAGAGCAGGCTGAATTTTGGAATTTTGTATCTCAAGCCCACCAAAATGAAATTTGTGCATTTTATTCAAAGCACATTGTGTTTTCCATTAGATTACATTGGCTCAGGGCTCAAATCTGTGTGTTCTCCTTCACCCAGAAACATTTGTTTTCTGTGAGTAAGGACTGCAGGGTTGGGACTTAAGAATAAGATTTCATTGTACTGTTAAATACAGATTTGATACTGTGTTTCATATTGATTATTCGCTTCTGCAGGAAATAGTTATGGTTTGGTAGGATTCTTGCCATTTTTAGTGTAAGGGGCAGTCACCCTCTGTCCTTGCAGGACAAGAATCAAGTAGAAAAGTAGGTGAAAACAAAGGGAAAAGATGTAAAGACAAGAATTAATTCTGCTTTTCAGGCTGACTTCTACAATCCAGTTATAGCTATTGTTAAACTCTTTGCAGCGTTGTCTTTGGAAGCAGATGAAACTGTCCTTGTATTTTCTCCATGTTTAACGAGTCCTTGGTTAGTAGAGAGGATGAACCAAAAAAAAAAAGTGTGAAGATAGAAAAAGGCCAAAAAGAAATGAAACATCTGATCAGTAACTGACCTGATTTGAACTTGCCATCATTATGAACACTGTGAGTTAAGTTTTTCCAGATGTTCTCCCTATCAATTTTCACTTAACCATGTTACTCAATAGCTGATTTTCTTCAACAGGAGGGCTTTTCTTGGAGACGCTTGCAACTGAAAGGGCAGGTTTTTGGAAACTCTATAAAGTGAAATGGTCAGTGAAATGAACGGTGGAAACAGTGGAGTGACTAGGAATGGGCAAAACTGAACTTCTGTAGACTGGGAGAGTGACTTCTGTCCTCTGAAGTGTGCTCAAGGGAAAACAGCTTTTAGGAGTGTGGTGAGTTGGAGAGTCATGTCAAGGACCTGCGGGAATGTTACTTATGCAGAGAACCTGTGGAAGGAAACAGAGAGCAAAAAGCCAAGTCTCAGATGTAGAAAGGACTTGGGGCCAAAGAGGACTGGGCAGTTGGCATCTCAGGAAGGCACTGAGTCGGAGGGAAAACAAGCTGCAAGCAAGAGCACACCTATAAGGGCACAGAGGGCAGCAAGGAGCAGTCAATTTCAAGGAGCATTTGACGCGTGGAATTGTTGCCATCTAAAAAAATAAATCATCCAAGGTTATATTGAATCATTCCTGTCACAATCATATGAGTTAGTAAGACTGAAACAAAATGCAGTACCCAAATCTGAAGATCTGCTGTGAACCGCTCTCATTAAAATTTAAAATAGCCTTTTCCCCTCTAGCCTTAATCCCCTCTAAAATAGAACAAACTCTGGGGGAAAAAAACCCCATCTTCTGGCTGTGGCTTAAATAACAGAATTCAGGAGATGTGTAAGACTTGCGTTTGATTCTTACTCCTTTCAGTTTCTCTCCATGTACTCAGTGAAGATCAGCCTTAGTTTTGGAATTCTCAGCTTTTCTCACTTTGAATCACAGTTTTCTGAACATTGCGAGGTTTGCTTGAAATGCTTACTTTGATCTGAGAGTGACTCAGAACAGCAGATCTGAAAGTGTAACTGAGCTTGATTTCTCTCCTGCAGAAACCCAAGAGGATCATCTGCATGTGAACGAGAGAACTTCAGTTTATTCCCCCACTACATACTGCAAACAAAGTAAGTTATGGTCTCTGAGGTAACTGATAAAGTTGTTATTAGTAAGCTGTGATCATAAATTATCTAGCTCTCCAGTGACCTTGCTTGATAAACTAACACCTGATTAGAAAATGTGTAGCAAATCTTAATATTTTTCAGATGCTTTCAAAACTTTTCCTTTTAAGTTTCTCGGGAAGCAAGTGGAGCTTGCCTTGACATGGAAGAGAAGTTTCCAAATCACTTTGAGGGATTTTCTGTGAGCTGCATGGATGAAGGAGAATATTTGTCTCTTCCCTGTGGCAGCAGAGAATCTCAGTTTTGCTGCAACTTTTGATTATTCTGCTTTTCCAGTCAATATTTTTCAAATGTGATTCAGTGGAGACAAGACAGGGTGGTCAGAAATCAGGTGCAGCTTGACAGATGGTGCAAGAGATTTCCAAAAGCATCTGAAGGACTTATGGAGGGAAAAATTCTTTGATCTCAGCTAAAAGAAAGAGAGTCCAATCAATTCACACAGGCTACTTCTTACACTGATCCCAAACCATGGGAGACTTAGGCCACTGGGGCTCCACTGAGCTGGAAGCAGTTACTCGGGGCTTGCACTGGTGTGAATCTGGCCCAAGGTGCCCACAGATTGGCCCTGATCTCTTGTCTTTCAAGCAAGAACAGAACTATCTTGTGCTGTTTACAGACAACTTGAAATGAAAAATCCTGCACAGCTCGGTTGCTTTATAGCAGAGCTTCCCAGCTGTGACAAATGGCTTTGGGAGCTTCCGTTTTGGGGTGCCAGTACTGGTGCACCAAAGCAGGGCCCTGAGCAATTCTCTTCTGAAGATCAAGCGGTTTGTTTTAAGCCTCTGAAAATGCAAGCACTTAGCTTTCTTTGAATCTCTTGACCCTGGGAATTTGGCCACAGACTGCTGACTTTGTTCGATTTTTACAGTACTGTGGGATTGTGTAATGAATTTTGTTTCTGGTGTTTTGCACTTGTAAACAGCAAGAAAAAGCTCCTTGTTTTAATGACCACTTTGCTCTTCCTGTCCTACTCCCTCTCTGCATCTGATGGTGTAAATGAATATGAAACAAAAGGCACTCTGCCTTTCTCTAAACACTTCAGACATGATAAGGATGCCACAGTTGCAAGTATTTCTTCCCTTCCTCCCCAGCATTTGAACTGTGCTTGTCTGAGTGAATCTTCTGCCTTCATGGCTTTACATTCCCGATCTCTCTGATACGTGTCCTTTCTCCAGAGATCCTGCCCAAACTTTCTTTCCTGAATAGGAGATATAATTGCGAGTCATGTACTGGTAGGCTCAGGCATTGTGGTTGTATCTCCTTAAAACCATTGGTCTCTTCTCTTTTTCTGCTATTCTGTGGTTGGTTTCTTTTTCCTTATTGATTCAATTTTTTTTTTTGATTCTGCCTCTTCTGGCCTTTATGTTAAAGGAAGAGCATACTTAGAATTTGTCCAAACCACAGAAAGCTTGTTTGCGTGTTAAGGGTTTTCTGAACTGAGGCTTCTCTAGGGAATACCTGATATATTTTCTGGCCTTAAAGTGTCAACAGTGTCAACCTCTTTTTATCATGTTGGCAGTGAAACAAATAGGTTAGCTGTTTTCTCCTGGTTTTGGCAGAGGGAAATTCCTTCACCATGGGCAAGGCTTTAAGAAGGCAGGTGGTTCTTACACTGAAGGCATAAGCTTCCTAATGTCAGATGGTCTGAAGTGGGCCCAATCAGTTTGGACAATGAAACATGGATGGAAAAAAGAAAGACAGCAGGGTCAAATCTACAGCAGTAGTCAATGGAGCATCCTTGGGAAAGTAGTTTTTTGCCTGTCGTTCACCCATATAGCATTTAATCCTTAATATACAGCTGCCACATTATATCTGTGTACATACTGCAGATCGCTGATACACTGAACACAATTCATGATGTGGTTTTGCAGTGTTTGCACCTGCAGCTGTTTGCACCTCTGTCAAAAAGCATGGTCTGTTTTCTGCTCATTCCTTATGCCCTGTGCTCATGAACGGCCTTGTGGTGAAAGGAATGGGTAGGCTTTTAGCCAGATCCATCAGCCGAATGCAGCAGCTGCATTGAAACTCAAGTGGTGGAAGAGAGAAGCTAGGAATTAGCAGTTAAGGTGCTGAAACTGCCAGCATGGTTTGATTCCACTTCACTTCCTTTCGTGCAAGTATGCTTGTACCAGCCACAGGCTGTGCCACTAGCCAGCGTGCAGGCCCCATATTGGAGAACACTCAAAAGCACACCATGAACAGCCTGGCTCCTGTGCAGTTAGGAATCACAGAATGATGTGGGTTGGAAGGGAACCTTGAAGATCATCTCGTTCCATCCCCCTGCTATGGGGAGAGACACCTTCCATTAGACCAGGTTGGTCAGAGCACTGTCCAACCCAGCCTTGGACACTGGCAGGGATGGGGCAGCCACAACTGCCTTGGGCAACCTATGTTAGTGCCTCATCACCCTCACAGGAAAGAATTTTTATCTTAATACCTAATCTAAACCTACTGTCACTCAATTTGAACCCATTCCCCCTTGCTCTGTCACTCCTGTAATCTTGGGGTGATTTCTCTAGAAGAATTCGCTATCTTCCAGCTGGTGTTTGGCCTGTGTTGCAAACCCTGTGACAGCACTCAGAGACCAGACTGAAGAGAAGTGTTGCAAGGGTGCCTAAGCAAGCACTGCTCTGAAGAGGGGCGGGCAGAGGTGGGGCTGCACCTGGGACTTCTAATGGCAGAATAAATGGGAAGGTCTAGGGCAGTGCTGTACAGTCAATCCAGCACGCCTGCTGTGCCTCTGTTCTCTTTCCCTGTGATCTGCAAGAGTATATTGCCAGCACCGCATCTTGAAGAAATACGTACAAGCAGATTTTTGTTTTCTCTTGTGTTCTTTAAACTTCAGTTACCCATCAGCAGCTTTCAAGATGACAAGAATTTTGACAGCTTGCAAAGTGGTGAAGACTTTAAAAGGCAAATTGAAGTTTTGCAATGTGTTTGCTGATCACTGGAGTTTCTCAAGGACAGGTCCCAGGCTGTTGAGCATCAAGGTAACAGTGACTGAACTATTGTGGTTTAATAGATGTGTTTGGCATGCAGAGGTAGCTTGCTGCAGATAACAGGGCTTACCTAGAGGCATGAACCAGAGGAGATTTGTCTGAACCCCAAGCAATGGGGTTGCTTTCATTAGCTAAGCAAACACACTTTTTGTGTAGTCTGGAATGGAAATTATAGAATAGATTGCACCAAAAGCTGGAAGCTCAGGGTTTCAGTTAATTATTATATGTTATTTTCTTACGAAACACCCCACCCTTCTATAGGACTGATAGCTAACAGAGTGGATCTTTCAATCCACATGAGCACGAATCGGCTGGTTATTTAAAATTGTGCATCCCTTGAATCGTGTGATTAATCCTATTGAATCCATACTGCATCTGTTGTCAATATACTGGAAACTGCGATGTCTACCTCTTCAGTTAATCTCAGAGCCATCTCTTTGTGAATACATCAGGGTATCAGTTCTTGATTTACTGGGGCTGGGACCCCTCAGATCACTTCCTCAACTTTCTTCTGCTCTTTGTTACAGGAGTTGCATTTTACCATCTTTGCTGATGTTACATGGACAGGTGTGGCAGAGAACAGGAGTCAAATGGGACTTTCTGCATGAGTTCTGTAGATCTGGATGTGTTCTGTTAGCATGCACTTTGCATTGAAAAGGCACTTTTGCACATGTATCCTGTTGAATGAACAGTGTAATAGAATTAGCAGCTGGAGGAGTGGTGTTTCAGAGGGTGGTAGGAAAGAGCATTTAGAGATTTGGGCTGTGGGTGCTGCATTACCTGGCCGGGTGGTCTAGAGGGCTGATCAGTATAATTTATGTTCACTGAGGACTAGGCTTTTGCTTACCTGCCCCATAGGAAAAGTGAGGTCTCACTCATTTTTCAGGAGTTCTCAGATGGTATTATCTCGAGGTATTAAAGAACCATATATATATATTTGTACATTTTTAAGTAAAACTCCTGGCTGAGCCTGTGAGCTTGTGGCTCCAGGACTGGGGTGTTACAAGTTCTCACCAGGCTTCTAACAGGGCAGAGGTCCTGTCCAAAGCCCATTTGGAGGCACCCAGGCCACTTCTGTGCTTTGCAGTGCTTTAAGTGTGTGGCAGCTTTTTGTAGTCATAGGTGCAGTGAGACTGGGGACCTGACCAACCTGTCACTTTAATTTGATCTAAACCTGGGGGATTTAGCTGCAAAAACGCTGTTTGTAACTGGGGAGGGAGGGGATTTTGGTAGTGTTGACTAAACCATCCAGTGGCATGGGAAGGTGTAGAAAATGAAGGCTAAACTTTTGGAGAATTACTGGATGTTTGACATTAATGAAGAAACAATGGCAAGACTAAAAACATCCCAGATGCACAGAATTCAATTACTTGGCAGTACAGTTTGATTTTTAGTGTATTTTGCAGTACATTAGTAATTGATCTGTGTGGTATTTGTAACTGCAGAGGGGCTCTAAATGAATGTTTGTCATGATGGTTACAAAATGTTCAATACTGGGAATGAAATTTCTCCTTGCTGTGATTGTTCATGTGATTTACAGCTAATGGAAAGTAGCTCTCCTGCTCCTTTCCACAGCAAATAGATCTTGATTCTTCCTTTAAAAATCCCAGTAAGAGGAATTGTTCTGTAAAAAAAGCCAATATGAAGCTAAATCATGGTGAGATATGCTCCCTGTGGACACGCTTGGGACATCTCCTGTGGTGCAGACCTCTGGGGTTTTTGCACTGGTGGTCACTCTGCTGCAGCTCTGTGCCCAGGAGGCAGCTGTGCTTGCCTTCCAGAAGTGGAAGTTTTCTCAGGGCCCTGAAGTTCATCATCCAAATTCCTTTAAGCCCTAAAATTTGCTGGCAGATTTATTTCCAGCTTTGCTAACTCTTTCTCTTCCCCAGCATATCACCAGTGATCCTCTGTCTAAGGGAATCTCCCAACTCGTTCTGTCATTTCTGCTGTGCATGCAGTAATTACTTTTTAATAAAAGCTGGAGTTCCCAGGTGATTTCTCATCCAATGCCTGGACAGTCAAAGAAAGGCTTAGTTTCAAAATGAGGCTAAAGAGGGTGTGTTTAGTCAGGTATGTGCAAAAACCCAGCTGTGACACTGAATCTCTTAAGGACTTCTGTAAAATTCACTCTGTGTCCCATTTTCCTTGTCTGTAAAATATTGATGTAAGGGGATCCCACAGTTAGTGTGGGACTCAGTTCTGCTAAATACTCTCCGGAAGAGATAGAGTTTCCTGTTGGCTGCTTGTTCCATAGCTACTTCTTCCAGGACAATTTTTGCCTATCCCTGAGGTAACAGACCATGAGTGTCCAGCTCATCCATGAGTTCCTCTGGTTTTGTGTTCTACAGTGGAATAGAGTTGTATTTTGAATTTTGCTGTCTGACACCAACTAAACATACACTTATTTTTAGCAGCTCAGATGTACAGTTGCAGCAGAAGTTAAACACCTATCAAAGATCAGAGCTGGATGGGAGCCAGCAGACTCAGCAGCAAGCCTTGAGCAAACAATCGCAGGGTTATGGTGTTGGTTAATTCTAAGATATAAGAAATGAACAAAGTGAAGTGAAAGAAATGAACAAAGTATGGGAAAGGGTGATCCCACATTAACAGCAGCACATGCTCTGCTTGCAGTGAGGTTTGCCAGCTCATTAGGAGTGCAGGTTTCCCAAGTGTTAGAAAGAAAATTGGCATCATGAGACTGGTAAGAGATGGCAGCTGGGAATGGGAGAGAGGCAGGAATACTTACAGTGTGAGGCATGAAAGGCAGGTGTCCCAGGTGTTACCTATGTAAACATCAAGTCTTTTCCTCCTGTATCTGAGTCTCTTCATGTGCCTTTCTCTAGGCGCAGACAGCGAACTTGGTGCTGGAAGATGGGACGAAGATGAAGGGCTATTCTTTTGGCTATCCATCCTCCGCAGCAGGGGAAGTCGTATTCAACACTGGGCTCTCTGGGTAAGGCAACAGCAAATGAGATACAAGCATCAGTGCTTCTCTGGAAGCTTGTTGAAGTGTCAAAGCTGCGTTTTCCAAGCTTGCAGAGTCCTGATCCAAGCAGGTGGTTTGCTATATAATGCTACATTGTAGTCCAGAGGTACAGAGAGACAAATAAGTAATGAAGAAGCTTCAGGCAATTCTCTTGAGTCATAGCATTTGTGGTGCTATTTGTAGCCCCTGGTGGTCTAGTGGTTAAGACGCGGCGCTGTCACCGCCGAGACCCGGGTTCGATTCCTGGTCAGGGCCAGTCCCCGGGCAGATGGAGCTCGTTAGCCCTATAAGGCAATCCATTTACGTCCTGAGGACCTCACTGCCACCGTCCAAG
>JAYRBT010000002.1:1889197-1938358 GCA_036023395.1 Myiotriccus ornatus
CACCTAAAAAATCCAATGCGCAGGCTGGAAGGTGTAAAGACCTTCCCCGGTTCTTCGTTCGCAAAGTCTGGCCATTAATTGGGCTTGTCTGTAGCATTTGTGGTGATACAGGCATTTAAAGACTGATCTAACTAACTATGATAGTGAGGTACTATCATATGCGATAATGTGATCGCTTCCCACTGAAATGCAGCCATTGCTGATTCAGAGCAGAGGAGGGGTCTGTTCTCCCTCCAGTGCCTAGATCAAATATAGAGGTTTGAAGCATCTGCAGCCTTCTGGGTAATGGAAATTGGCCTCTGAGTGCAAAATTTTTAAATCCTGAGGTTCCTTTGTTGGTCACCTGTATGACCCATCCCTTATGACATTTGTTGGCTCATACCACTAAGGATACATTAAACTCTGTGCCCTTTCCAGCTAAAGGGTAGGGTTCATGTCTGAGCTAGTGTATTGGGTCTGGCTGAGATGGAGTTCATTTTCCCATAGCAGCCCTCACAGTGCTGTGCTTTGCATTGGTAGCTAGAAAGGTGTTGATAGCACAGCCAAGACACTTTTTGGCTACTGCTGCTGCAAGTGTTGGCAAAGCATCAGCACTGTCTCTCAATATTCCCTACTCCACCCTCAATCGAGGGCAAGATACTGGGAGGGGACACAACCAGGCCAGACCCAAACTAACCAAAGGGATATTCCAGACCATATGATGTCAGCTCAGATATAAAAGCTGGGGAAAGGAGGAGGAAAGTGGGGCATTCATTGTTTACAATGTTTGCCTGCTGAGCAACTGCTATGCTTGCTGAGGCCCTGCTTTCTGGGAAGTGGCCAGACACAGCTCACTAACAGCAAGTAGAGAATAAACCTTATTATTTTCCTCTTTGCTTGTGTGTGCACAAACTTCTGCTTCAGTAAACTACCTTATCTCAACCTGTAAGTTACTTTTCATCTTCTTCTCTTTCCCTTGTCCGGCTGGAAAGGGTGGCTTGGTAGACACCTGGTGTCCAGCCAAGGTCAACCCACTACACCCAGCATGGTTCTCTGTTCTCTCTGTCCTCTTGAGTGGTGGAAGCCTGTGGCTAACTTAGGATGGCAGCCAAATCTTACCGGTGCTTTTACGGAACTGCTTAAGCAGAGGAAATCTGCCCAAAGAAATGAGACTTTTGGTAAGGACATGGCCATGGCCATGGGGAGGTGAGACAGCTCTGAAGTTGTTGGTGCTTGAGCTTTTTTCACAGTCATTCATAGCAGTCTTTGCTCAGCTGCCTTGTGTTTTCCAGGTTCTTCCCTACTTTGGAGAAACCAGTACTCACAGGATGAGTTTTTAAATTATCTCCTTGGTGAGAATGTTAAGTTTCTGCTGAGGGGAATCAGTTTGCAAAGTTTTGCATTAGGAGGCAATTATTTAAGTGTTTTAACAGGACTAATTACTGTCTGTGTTAATATACCTGCCAACAAGCCACTGTTTAATGTAGATCAGAATGATGGAGGGCACCAGAGTTCTCTTCTTAGTGATAGATTATGGGCAATAAATCTTGTCACATCACAAAAGTCAAGGAGGACCTGATGAATTATTTCCTCTCCACATGTTACTGTGGAAGAAGAAGCTGTGTTTGTTTGTATTCTAGTGATTTGGAGAGGATGCCTGTGAAAGTGAGATTTCTTCTGTGCTGGGAAGCGAATGGGTGGGCATGGAGGGAATATTCAAAATGCAAGGTTGTATCTTCAGAGCCCTCTCCAGAACATGACCTTGACTGATTCAGAGAAAAGGAAGATGAAAGAGTGAGCAGCACTGTTGCAGAACATAAAAGTGGCAGATTTGCTACCAGTCCATGGGTTGTTGTCCATTGAAAGAAAGCCTGTAGCTCTGCCTTCGCCTCCTGAGCACAGAGATCAAGACCTGTGTGTACAGAAGAACCCAGCTACCTCTTCTCGCTGACACAGGAAGAAGTTAAGTGCCTGTGTGAAGGAGGTGCCCAGGGCTGGGGCATTTTCCAGCCTGCAGTTTGTCAGGATAGGGAGCAAGAGGTTAGTGCAGGGGTGATTTGGCCATGGCTGCTGTTCAGCGTCACTGGTTTCTGTGAAGTGGGTGCCGAGTGGGGCCAGCGTGGGCTCTGTCCTGGGGTGATTGATACGTTGCTGTGCACCATGTCTGCTCATCTGGACTCCCACATCCTGATTCATGTCACAGAACTGGAAGGCAGAGCACTTTATGTGCATATAGCTCCCAGGCTTGAAGCTGCTAAACCTGGCTGAAATGTTGTCATAACACGCTGGAATAGAGGGCAGAGAGCACTCTTTTGGGGTTGAAATGTTGAGTGTTCATTTGAAAAGCATGAGGATGAACTTTTCAGAAGCACTTGCTCAAAAAAAACAACTAGTGTTTCAGCCATCTGTTTAGTATAGGAACACAAAGGAAAAGAGGAGATTTCTGGTTAAGAAATAATTATGAACCATAAAACATTCCCATATTTGAAACAGCTCAGTAAATGCATTTGCCTCCATTAAGTCTCTTTGTGTTTCCCCAGGGATTTTAGTGAGAGAATGGATTGACAGGAATTTACTGAAATCAGGCAGGCCTTTGGGCAGGCACAGCAAGGATTAGACCTTGGAGCATATTTGGACCTCATGTTTGCATCCACCTCTCTGTGCTCCACACAGCTTAAAGGGCATTGCGTCTCAGTGTCGAGTCCTGCCTGCACACCCCACCCAGAGCCGGTGGCGCTCTGTCCTTGTTTGCTGATTGCAAGTGACACTCAAGGATTAATTACATTACCTTGGTCAGTAACAAAGAATCTTCTGGCAGCATGATCAGTTGGCTCAGAAGGAGAGAGCGTGTACATGCCATATGCCCGGTACTAACTGAAGTTCTATGATCACACTGCACTTTCTGTGGTTGTTTACCTGCAGCAGCAAGTATAGATTTGAACAGCAGGAGAGGCTTACCTGAAAATATTTCATGGCCGTTGTTCATTTGACCTGTTATTTCTCAGAACTGGCTGGTGTGCTGTGTTGTCTGTATCTACCAGCAACCATTCTTGCTTTTGTGAAGACTTTCACAATGTTTGGCAATTAATCTTCTGGCAGTAAGTCATGTGTTCCATAAAAATGTCTCTTGTGACTTGCTGATATCTGATAGATGGCTGGAGTTGCCAATTATGTATTGTTTAAACAATGATGACAATAATAAATTATATTTTGCATAGGGTAAATTCATCCTGAATTGTTCTTATGCATTTGGATCACTATTTGTGGGGATAACTTCATCTGTTGCTAAATTACAGCTGCTTTGGGGTTGAAAGATGGCAATTGTTTA
This sequence comes from Myiotriccus ornatus, assembly GCA_036023395.1. Lineage (NCBI taxonomy): Eukaryota > Metazoa > Chordata > Aves > Passeriformes > Tyrannidae > Myiotriccus > Myiotriccus ornatus. The sequence continues at coordinate 1,892,505 of JAYRBT010000002.1, forward strand.
ATGGATTGCTGCAAAATATGGTACAGTACAAGAGAGAAAGTGAAGGTCTGTGTTTTAATTTGAAGCTGAAGAAGAGGAGCATATAGACCATATTTACTCAGTCCCCCAATTTGAGGTTAAAAATGAGACTGGATCTACTAGATCCAGAGATGATAATTAGCAGAATCCTAGGTTTGGCCTTTTCTGCAGCAAAATATTCCAACATGCTTTTAGATCTCTCCTTGCTGAGGAGGACATTCAGACAGGGACTTGGATAAATTTCTTTTCCCTAGGGGGTCTACCTGGGCTAAAGACAGGACATGCACTGGGGTCTTGTGACCAGGGTGGAATGCTGAATGCCAAAGCACTGTTTTCAACTTGCCTTCTTCAGGAATACACAAATCAGCTTCTAAGCACTTAGTAGACTTGTCAGGTGAAACTTGTGATGTCCTGTGGGTGGGAACCTGGAGATCACCTGTAAGAGAGGCCTGGCCTCTGCCTGGAAAAACTGCAGAAGTGGGACTGGGGCAGGGTTTTTGTTGACAGAGCAGGTAGGAGAGAAGAATACAGAGTAGTAGTGAGGAATCACAAGGATTTGTCTGCATGCTCCCCCACAAAAAAAAGCAGTTACAGCCCTGAACATCTCAAGACCTGCAAGCTCCAGAGAGGGAAAGGGACCAAGCCTGAGCAGACAGCTCTGTTGTCTGCTGGCTTTTCAGTTCGAGCCTTCTATTGGTACACAGAGGAGAAAGCTTTTACACTGAAAGGAGGGAAGGGTGCAGCAATGACAAAGCACTGCCCACATGGTGTGTCCAGGGAATGGTCAAGCCCAAGCTGTTATCTGAGAGTCCAGTGATATGCCATGCAGTTCTGTGATCTCTCTGCCCTCTGTGTAGTTGTTTACCTCATGTTAAATCACAAGGAGTCTGAGTCTGTTGATAGCTCCTGTGCTTTTCTTAAATGAAACACGAGAAGCCAAAGCCTTTCCTTGTTCTCAGTGTCAAATGTTTAACCACAAATGGGAAAGTCAGGGCACGTTCACAGATGTGTTTGCTTTTATTCTGAGAGTGCCTTCACATGAATACTATTTCTGTCCTTTTGTCATATGGGAATTCAGACCTGTCTTGTTTTCAGTGGCTCTTTTGTCTTCCTTTTGACTCCAAACCAGTGTACTTTTCTTCTACTGTTTCTTCATCTAGGTACACCGAAGCCTTGACAGATCCCAGCTACAAAGGACAGATTCTTACCCTGGCTAACCCCATAGTTGGGAATGGTGGAGTGCCTGATACAGCTACTTTGGATGAAATTGGCCTCAAGAAATTTCTGGAGTCTGATGGGATCAAGGTAACAGTGGGAGATGCAGAGTTTATCGAAGAGTGACACCAGCAGCCTGACTGTGTGTTAGAAGTCAGAAGGAATCAGTGATCCTCAAGCTTTCTTTTTCTTCTAGATATTGTCCTTTGGAGGAATGGTGGCAAAAGGTACTCCATACCGGTTTTTGTGCCAGGACATGTGCCGTCTGAAAGCTCAGTATTTCCTATCAGTGATAGACATGCTACAGTTTTTGTGAACTGACATTTTTCTCACCTTCCTCTCTGCCTCATATATTTGTCAGTGTTTGCACAGGACTGGTAGCCAAGAGAGATCAAACACCAGAAGTTTCAGTGGGCGAAGACCCTTCTCTGTGTGCCTGTGCTACCACAAGCAGGGGAGGTGACAGTTGTGTGAAGAAGAAACCAGAATTTACACTGTGGTGACAGGGGATGTTGGTTAGGAGTAGGACTGTGTCCTGGCACCGGTGGCAGTACTGAAAAATGAAACAAACCCGTGTGTAGTTGCAGAACCAGTGAAATGCTTTATCTGTTCTGAGGTGAAATGACTGTTTTATACACTATCTAACCCCACTGGAAAATGGAGCTGTGTTTTGAAATGAAACGTCACTTAGAAGTGAAAAGCTTTCTTACACAAAAAATGAATCAAAACATATTGTCTTATCTTAAATTTCCATTTTTTTATTCTAACAAGAAGTGTTTTCTCAGTTCTGTGCAATTTGCAGCTTTGGTTACCTGGAAACCACATTCTTCTATGAATTTCCTAAGTAAAAATGCCCAGGTACAATCATGACAGAGTGTGAAGTGTGTCTGTGACAGGGTTTATGGTAAATAAATTGTGAAAATTGAAGGTACAGGGTCACTACAAAGTGATCCTTCAGTGCAAAATGATGTTTCTTCTATCTACAGGTTTCAGGTTTGCTGGTGCTGGACTACAGCAAAGAGTACAGCCACTGGCAGGCTGCTAGGAGCCTGGGAGAGTGGTTGGAAGAAGAACAGGTAAGCAAGAGGTAACTACACATGAGCTTTTGATTTTTGTGCTTTTCAGGGCAGAAACAAGATTTTAACAACTAAGCTCTTTATGAATGGGAATAGGGAGGAGAAGTGAAGCACTAGAAGTGAGGCAGCCTTGGTAATACTGCTGTCAAGAGCCAGAGCTCCTTAAACAAGGCCAGGCTGGATGGAGCTCTGAGCAGTCTGGTCTGGTGGAAGGTGTCCCCGTGGCAGGGGGTTGGATCAAGATGATATTTAAGGTCTCTTCCAATCCAAATCATTCTATGATCCTGTGACATGTTCTTCTCATGAAAGTGATCTGGCTGCTCTCTTGCTCTGTCTTAGCTGCTTGTTTTCTAACTTAGCCTCATGTTTTCTTCAGGTGCCTGCACTGTATGGGATTGATACTAGAATGCTGTCCAAATTAATTCGTGACAAGGTATGATCTGCTTCCCTTGATCCAGCTGCATTAACCTGGCTAATGCTGGGCCCTTTTTCTAACAGTGGAGCAAACCTGGGGCAGCAATGGTACCACTGGGCTGCCTTGACTTCAGATGCTGCTCAGATCCATGTGCTCTCCCAAAGGCCGTGTGTCTTCTGTAATGCTGGGCAATGTTCTGATCCCAAGGAGCCATCTCTCCTTCGCTCTGCTCTGGGTTTCCTGTCCTACATAAGTGAGCCAGCACAAGCTGGTGTAAATGAAAGGCCTCTGGAAGTGTCAGACACAACAGGTAGTAATATCAACTACATGTCAACTCAGTAACAGTCAGTTCACAGATGATGCCTCCTTTGGTCAGTGGAAATTCTCCTGCTCCTCTGAGTCAAAGGAGTGCCTAGAATAATCTAAGCTGGATTCCTAACGTGGGCTGGTTTCTTTAGGCTGAATCTTGCTATTATTTTTAATGGTCATTACTTTTCTTTGGCTTCCAAGAGCTGATGATTGAAGGACCTGAGCAGGATTATATTGCGGACTGGAGGTTAATATGAAAGTACACTTCACACTGGCTGAAACAGTGATCAAAGTCAGTCTGAATTAAATGTGCCTTGGAGGCTTTTCTTTTCTAATTGATTATTTGAAGCTGCTCTTTTCTTTAGGTGATCAGTTTGCAGCCTGCAGTCCAACCCCACATCCCCTTTCATTTCCATAGGAATGACCCAGCTTGAATAGAGGAATATTTGTAGAAATTAATTCTTATGGCAAGGTTTGGCATTGTCCTACCCTTACAGATAGCATACATATACAATTTAATACAATAGAAAATGGCAGTACTTTCTTAAGGCATAATAGATCGGTATTCCTTTTATCCAAAGTAAATAAACTTGCAGTGTTTATCCTGTAACTTAGCAGTGTATGGTAGTAATGCCGTACTGTGACTCTGAGTGGTGTTGATGTATGGCTTTTAAAATAGTGCATAGTCACCTTTTCACCTGGCCTTCTCAGGCCGAAAAAAACACTTGGTATTTAATTCCATGTCTAAATTGGGGATCAGAACAGGGCTTCATTATGGTAAATGCAGAAATGAGCAATGACTTGTTAAAGTGGGCTAAAGGTGCAAGGCATCATTTGGCTGAATAATCTGGGAACAAAGTAAGACCCAGGCTCCTGTCAGAGAGGAAGTGCTTTAGAGCTTTTTCAACAGTGTTTATTAAAATAGCATGGCGGCACTCAGCGACATGGGTCTCAAGCACCAGGGCTCTCAGGCACTACTCAGCACTGTGGTTCCCAAGAACATGACTTGTTGAAGACAATGACATTTTCAGCTCTGGTCTGTGCGAAGTTTGGAGCAGCTTTTGGTGTAAGGTGCTACTCAGGGAGAGGTAAGATGTCAGCCACTGTTAAGAGCAAAACTCTCTCCTTAAAACTTACCCTTAGCAATGTGCTTGGCACTGCAAGATGTTGGCTCTTTCTTGCCCTAGGAAAATGGTATACCCTGGGATACCTCAGGTATGGCAAACCAGGGAAGTATCTCACAGGAGAATCACTAAACCCAGTGAGCAATCCCAGTGTGCATGTTAGTGTGATATCCACAGAGTGAGCTGAGTTTAAGATATTTAGTCATGAAAGTGGTTTTTGATAGAATTTACAGCAAAACAGTGACTCCTGTGTTTTACTTTCCCCTTCCACCCTTGAAAAGTTCTGTACTGCACACCCAGCCCCCATACGTAGAAGAGGTTAACCCTAGATTAATCCCACTTACTCCAGGCTTGGGGCAAAGCAAAAGCAAGGATTTCTTTTCCACTGAGAACTCTAATGAGCAGAAGGTGGAGAAAGATATGCTGCTAGCAGAGCAAGAGTGTCCCAGCTTCTGTCAGGTGGTAACAGCAGTATAGAGTATAGAGCTTGCTGGAGGTGATTTTTATTTTTAACAACTTACTCAGAAAACAGCTGTGCTGACCTGCCTCCTACATAGCTTTGCCTTACACCAGCTCTACTACCTTGTAGTTATCCACACGAGGTGGCTGAAAAACTCAAAGTGGGCTTGTGGGTTTCCCAAACAAAAAAGCTTCAAACAGCTTAGTAGGTTACTCCCTGATCCACACAACAGTTTGGAGATCTGAAGGCAACTCAATTTCATGTCACTACACAGCTTGCCAGGCTGCCTGTTAAATTTTACTGCTGATGATGGCTCTCCCCTGAATGAAGGGTTATAAACAGATTTTTCGTACCAAGGAAAGCTCATAAACTTCTGAAGGTGCTAAAAGTGATTATAAACTGCCAAGAAATCATCTTTAAACACCTGTTCCAGTTGCTGTGCCTGTCAGCACGTTGTCCCAGTGTTCACAGCTTCTCTTTTGCTCATTCTTTGTTTTTTTTCTGTTGTATTTCCACAGGGCACAGTACTTGGGAAGATTGAATTTGAAGGTCAACCTGTGGAGTTTGCAGACCCAAATAAACAAAACTTAATTGCAGAAGTTTCTACAAAGGTGAGAAATTCTTCTATAGTATCAGGGCTCTACTTTTAGGGGGAATATATTTTAGGGGAATATATTAGGATAATATCTTTGGGGGGGAATATATTTTAACATTTCTCTGATCCAGCTCCCAGTCTGGTTTCTGTCTACACTACTTTTAGCCAGATGAAGGGGTCAAGTTAGGTCTGTGCAGTACAGAGTGCAACAAGTGGGGGAACAGTTGTGGAGACAGCAACACCTAAAATTAGGCCTGCTGCTGAAGGAAATGTAACAAATCACACCTAATTAACTGGGCAGGGAAGAGTTTTAAGAGTGAGAGGAAGTACCTCAAAGTAGTTTTGCCCCACAGCTCCCTCTGGCTATGAGAACAGCCAAGGACAACCTTTGAAGGCAATCTTTGCTTCATAATGTTTTGTAGATTTTTAAGTATGAATGTTGTGACAAAATGAGGGGTCTTCAAAAGCCCCTTTTGAAAAAGAGGGTGAGTTTTTCTTAAAGGTCTCTGACACATGACACTAAGTTGTTGTGAGAACTGAGTGCCTTAATCTTTTTGAGATTTTTGAAACCCACCTTCCAGAAGCCTGAAGGACAGCAGGTAGAAGACCCATATAATTCCTGTGCAGTGACAGAGTTCTACCATGGACTGCAGAAGCAGAATCCACTTGTGTATGAATGACTGTGAAGATACCATCATTTGATATCAGGCACCTGTTAAAACCCACCCTGTCAGGCAGCAGTAACTTTTGTTTTATTGTTAAAACCCTTGGAGTGAATTAAAATAAATTATACTAAATGATCAGGTTTTACATATATATATATGGTTGTTTATTTTAGAACGATTTGGTTGCAAAGGAAACAGTTATGTAGCCATTTTGGTTTTTATTATCTATAGTAACATGGCAATATAAAGGTATTGCAAAGGAAAACAGGTATTTAGCTGTTATAGCCACCCAAGAAAATGTACCTAAACAAGCATCTCACACCCAAGACTTTGCCCCTAGAGCCTCACAAATCTAACAGTTTGTGGGCTGTGATCTCCTCCCCTTGGTCTTATCTTCAATCTCCTGGCAGCAGCTTCTTTGGACTGCTGTCCTAACACAGGCCATGCTCTTGCACCCTAAAAATCTCTACATCTCAATCTTTGCAGAGATAAATGTTCAAACAAAAAGTGAGTTAGGATAACACAGAGGGAGGAGTTGTAATGTTCTGCTAACAAACTTCATCTTGAGTTTTCTGTTGAGGGGATGTCTTTCCTTGGCTGGTTGTAATTCTCCTGTGAAAAGGTTCAGTTTGTCACCCTGCACCAGCCATATTGAACATGGATTTTAGAATCTTTTCATAAGAGGGCCCAGTTGTGAACTATGAATACCAGGGAAGCTGACTAAAAGGCAGTTTCTCGGGGGGGGGGAAAAAAAAAAAAAGCTAAAAACTTTTTTCCCGTGATGGCCACAAAAAAAGCCACTTAGGGCAAAGTAAATTTATCAATATCAGCTCTCAGAAGCTGAGCATAACTGAAGGTAAGCACACAGTTTGTTTTAGGGGGAAGAAGGCAGCCTTATCTTATTGATGAATAACATCCCAGCCTGATGCTACCTACAGTCATGTAACAAGTAAAATAATACAGCAAGCTTCAGAAAGCAGCTGTCCATAAATAATGTTACATCAGTACTACAGCTGTCTGACAGTGTGTCTGCGTGGTGCAGTATCAAGGCATACATAACATACAGTGGTTTGAGTTCACTCTCTTCTGTTCTGGCTGTGACCAAGAGATCTGGGTGTACAGAAGCACCATGGTCAAGATTTGGGACTGGTGACAATTTACTTTGTGGAATGGGTAAAGGAACAGCAGCTGGAAGAGGAGGAGAAGTAGTGAGATAAAACTGTCAGGTCCGCATGAACAGAGACCATGTTCAGTGATGTGCTTGGCTTGGTCTGTCCTGCCATGATGCGCAGAAGGTCACTCACAGGGTATCTCCAGCTGTGCTATGCTTTGGTCTTACTGGGACAGGAGGGTTGTGGTGGTGTTTACTGTGATGGATCTGTAGCTGGTGCAAAGCAGCCTTGCTCTGCTGGCATCAGGTGGACGACTGAACTTCAGCTGAAAATCTCTCATCAGGTATCTATTGTGTTTCTCTTGGGCTGCAGTAGTTTGTGAGAACTGGCTTTCTGCTCCACTGCTAATGAGGTGGGAACAAGTGATTGCTTAGAAATTGCATCACTGCTGTAATCAACAGTATATTAAAAAGAGAGCATTATAACCTCTACTTCCACAGAAAAAGGAAGGAAGCACTAATGTCTGCACTGTTCCTGGAGATTTCTATGTAAATTGATAAGTACCAGTTGCTGCATGTTGGTGTAGAGTTATTCTGCTGCCCATCTTCCCTGTATTTTGGGGATAGGACCTCATCTGTCATTACCAGCATGATCTGTCTTTTTATAGGAAGTCAAAGTTTATGGCAGAGGGAATCCAATTAAAGTTGTAGCTGTCGACTGTGGGTTGAAGCATAACATCATCCGTCTGCTAGTGAAGGTAAGTCAGTGCTTGATGTCCCTTCTTATCTCTCGTTTTGCTTTGACAAGAGCCTTGCCTATACTCACTAGCCTTCCTTCCACCTTCACACATCCATTCAAGTAGCAGTTACCTTCCTAAAATCATGTACATTTTTTAGGATGACTTTTGTGGACTAGGAAGTGTTTTCTGAACTTGATGTGCTGTATTGAGGGGGTAAGGAATAGGACCTGTGCAGCAGCCTCTCAGCTGTGAGAAGAACCCCTTGGAAGATGAGCTGTCAAAAGATGAGGCACAGCTTCTCTAAAGAACTAGCAAGGAAGGTCAACCCAATACTGTAAAAAATAAACAAATGGGGGAAAAAAGTTTCAGTGAACGTGGCGAATAGTTGAAACAGGCCCAGGGAAATTGTGGAATGTCCATCCTTGAAGATACTAAAAACAGACCTGACCCTGGCCCTCAGCAAAGCCCTAAAGTTATCTCTGCATTGAACAGACCTCCTGAAGTTCCACCATCCTCAATTGTTCTTTGACTATAGGATTCTGTGAAAATCTTTTCCTGTTTATAACACAGTGATGTAGCAGTCCTTGCTGCTTTAGCCACACAGGCAGACTGAAGATAGTGTCCTTCAGTCTGTTTTTTAATTTGTGTGGATATTTGTCTTATTTTGATGTGTAGGACTATTTCTGGCATGTCATAGAACAGAGCTGTGAAGCCCTAATGTAGCAGTCCGAATGAATGCACTGTGTAAAAGTGAGCATATTTTACATATGTACACTGAAATCCAGACTCCATCTTTGGGACATGAGGGAGAAACAACCTCCTGACACAAATTCATTTGTTTCCCTCCTGCCCTCATTTCTTGTTCCCTTGAGGGTTTTTTGTGTTTTTTTTGTTTGTTTGTTTGTTCGTTTTTTAGCGAGGTGCAGAAGTATATTTAGTTCCATGGGACCATGACTTCACCAGCATGGATTACGATGGACTTATAATTTCTGGAGGACCAGGGGATCCCATGAAGGCCCAGGAGGTGATTCAGAATGTCAGAAAGGTACAGTGTAATAGCCATAGGCTGATTATGCTTGTTAATTTGCCTTTTTTCTTCAAGTGCCTGAAATCCAAACGGTTGGTTGTATTGATGTGTTATGGGCCAAATATTGTTCAGTCATTTCAGCTGCCTGGAATTTTCCTTGTGTTGGCCCACTGGGAGTTGTCTCCAGCCCAGTAGTTACAACAAGGCTATATAGACTTTAATGGTGCCCTAAAGTACACCATGCTCTTTCAGGACCTCTGGGACATTAGGAAAGAACAGCACTGAATTCAGGGCTCCCACTCAGAATAATGCTGCACACTAAATGGCTGTAATGCAGAGTGTCATTGCTTATTTCCCTCGACTAGTCTGACATAAAGCTGTGCCCTGAGGCTTCCCTCTGAAGCAGGGAAGAGGAGGAAACTTTCCTTCCTAGGCTGTTGCCAAGTCTGTGAGGGAACTAGCATAGTTTTTGCTGGAATTGCTGAACAGAGACACTCCAATATCTCTTGAAAACCTTTTCATTTTAGGTTCTGGAAAGCGATCGCCCAGAGCCCCTGTTTGGAATTAGCATGGGGCATCTAATCACTGGAATAGCAGCTGGAGCTACTTCCTACAAGATGCAGATGGCCAACAGGTGTGGTAGCTCTTCTGCTTTCCAGGGCCTAGAAAAACCGCTTCAGCATTGTGAGAGGCCACACAGCAGCAGTGCTTTGCTGATGAACTGCCTTAACAGCAGCTAGCATGTCAGTAACATTACTTCTTCATCCCAGCCATTCTCCTTGCCTTTAATTTAAACTGCCATGTCATGCACTACTGTTTTTGAGGGTGTTTTGAAAGTATTTGATGTAATTGAGTCCCATCAAACTGAAGGATAGCAAAGTTTCTCCTAGGTTTTATTGTTTTCGAAATGGCTGGCAGTGTTGAACAGCTACAGTTGAACTGCTGTGTATAGCCTCATAGTTACCAGCTCCTCCTAACTGTGGCACTTGGACACATCTGGCACTTCTGTTCTCTAATCCTTTTTTCTTCCAGGGGCCAGAACCAGCCTGTCCTAAATGCAGTGAATGGACAGGCTGTCATCACTGCTCAGAACCACGGCTATGCCATTGACAGCTCTACCCTCTCATCTGGCTGGAAGCCTCTCTTTGTGAATGCCAACGACCGAACGACTACGGTGAGCTCGTGCTTTATTCCAGATACCTGCACAAGGAAGCCTCTAGTGAGCAAAGGCTCTCTGGCTTTATTTCACCTCCTGGAAGCTTGCTGTCAGATTCCAGTTAGTTATCAGGGCTGAACTTGATGATCTGACCATCTACTTTCCTTGGAGCTTGCCTTAAAACCCACAGTGGGTTAACCTTTACCACTATTTGCTGTACCAGCCCAAAGTGTAGGATTGTCACAGTGACTTTAGAATTGCTCTTTAACAGCTGCCTTATTAATTCCCCTACCATTAGTGGTGCTCACTCAGTTTCCGTTGCCTCAGGGCTTGTGCCACACCACTGCAAGCCTGTTCTGCCATTTTGTTGTGCTGGTTCTGTGTTGCTGAGCACAGAAAAGAAATATTATTATAGTCTAATTTGGCCTGTTACTGTAAATAGAATTTCAACAACGAAAGCCATGAAGGAGAGAGACTGCCTTTAGAGAGCAGCTTACAGTATCTAAAGTAGAAGTCCAGTGTCAAGTGACATCCATGTCTGAGAAAGATCTCAGGCTTTGTAATTGCCCATTTTAAATCTTTTTCATGAGGCCCAGTGGTGTGCAAGTTAGTGAAAGCTTGTTAATTACTAGGAAATTATTAAAAAGAAGGTATTTTCAAAAGCAGTTTCTCCCATAGGAATATGCCTTTCTCTCTTGTTTTATATAAATGCCCCACATCAAGTCTGGCAGATTAAACAGTGCTGGTCTGAGCTACCCAGTTGATGATTTTAGAATAAGTATTGTTTGTCAGTTGTTGTTTTCTTTATTCTTCCAGATGTATCTAAACAGAGACATATGTTACCAAACAAAAAAATTTGCTGTTTGGCTCAATTTCTGAAATGAGTTTATTTTAGCTGTGTTAACAAACTGAACCCTTTAATTCCCAGGCCTTCCACGTTTGCTTTAGCTGGAGTTTGGAGACAAAGGTGATAGGGTTGGACATGAGTCTTCTGGATCTAGTAGTGTGACATTCCTTTATGTGAGCCAGAAAACCATTTCTGTGAGCAGCAACAGTCTCCTAAACCTCCGTAGATAGACAAAGGACTGCGTTGGTTTGGCATGGGGTGCACAAACAGGATCAGGGTTGGATAGGCTGTCACGTGCAGTCTGTTCCATTCCTCAGTTTGAAAAAGAAAAAGCATTTCTTGTGGCTGACCTGACCCATCACAGCTGGATGGGGCCAACACAGGTTTCCAAATACGGGCAAGCCATGGAGCTAATCTTTTAAAAGATATTTGTATGGAACTAGAAGGAACGTGAGCATTCAGGGAAAATGTGACAGACTGAGGGAATTCTTTACTCTGAGGGCAGAAACTCGCACTGTAATGGATCAGCTGTGGTCAGTAGCTCATCTCTCATTCCTGTCCTATGCCAACATCCCACCCTGCAGCTCTGAATGGCACTGTGGCCCTACATGAGCTTTTGGGAGTCCTTTGTTCGGTCCTAAGGGCAGCAGATTATTTTTCCCTGGATTTCCTCCTGAGAGACTTCTCTACCTCCATATGGAGTTGGGGGTTGTGAGCAATGACATCTATAGGAGCTTATAGGAGCTTCTTGGTGCTATCAGACCTCTCAAACAGGAAATAATTTTTTCCTGGTTCCAACTAGAACTACATACACTGTCTCCAAACTCAGTTTAGGTCTGAAACAAAAGAACTAAACCCAACAACCAGAAATCATTGGATCAGACATCTCTTTAATATGCCAGCTGGGTGCTCATGGGGAATTGATTTGCCATACATGAACCAAAGAATCAGTACAAATTTTGGGTATAAATACAGTATTCATCGAAACTCCTTCCCATAAGTCCAACCTCGAATTATGTCATTATTTGGAGATCAAAGATCATCCTGGAGTTCATTTGTAGAGCAAGATCACCATCTTGTGTTTGTTTCTTTTGAGGGGGCAGTTATGTCTTCTTTCCACTTGGCAGATCTCCTAGCACCTATGATTGATCCAGTTGACCCCTAACCCCTAAACTAATTGTTCTAGTACCTACTAGGACACATATGTTCTTCATTGGTTGAAGATAACTAGAATTTCCCGTTAACTTAAACAATCTTTAACTGAATTTACTTCTTAGCAAAACAATCTCTTATTGATTAAGTTTCTTGAAGCATTTAAGCTAATTTCTTACAGGTGTACTTACGGTTCACTCTCTGTTTGTTCCCATGTTTCATCTACTTTCTACATCCTGAAACTATTTGTAGTTCTCAATGAAAATACTATGCCAAAAAGCAAATTCCTTAGTTGATTAAGATACAGTTTTTATCTAAGCTAAAACTTCTGATTTCCTTAGTAATTTGAAAATGAAGCCCCCTCTCATTTCGGGTCCTTCATAGCTATTGTGTGTCCATAGCAGTAGTCCCCCTTCATCACTCTGCTCAACCCAGGGCAGAGATCAAATTGGGTTGATAAAACCATTCATTCCTTAACAGCCTTGTTCCAGGTGATCTTTTCTTGACAGCTTTTCTTCAATGCCTAGTCCAAGACTGACTCTGGAGGGAGACTGTGTATCTGCTCTGTTAAGTTCTTCCAGATGAGCAGTGTTTGCTGTTGCAGTGAAAGTGATATCTCCACTGTGCCCCTTGTGCATGCACAGCTGAGCGTTAGCTGCAGAGCAAGAGGCTCGAGGGCTCATTGGATGAGACATGGTTTGAAGATTGTGAATGAGAGGGGTGTAAATTTGACAGCCCCTGCAAACGTATCCTGAAGTCCTTTGGCCTTCAGTGATTACAGAGCTAATGGGTGGCTTTCTGTTGGCTTGTTTGCTTGTCAAGAGGTGTCTAAGAGAATCACTTTTATTCCTGCAGGGAATCATGCATGAGACCAGACCAATTTTCACAGCACAGTTCTATCCAGATGCAAATCCTGGGCCAAGGGACACAGAGGTAATGTATGAGGGCTGATCTGGGCTTGCTTTCAGATGGTCTGAGGAGTCCAGGTATGTATCAGCTATGGTGAGAAGCCTTTATGTTGGTGATGGTCCTACGTCTTGGTTTTGGAAATGTCAGGATCCTAACAGAGGGCCCAATCATGCATAGGCTTGTGTCTGCTTAGCTTGATGTGCAGCTAATTACAATCAGCTGCAAGGCATCTATTCACTTCTGTGTGCCTTGGATCAGTGATTCCATTCATATTGTGTGCATGCATTGGGTCCTGGTGGGATTATCTCTGTGTTGGAAGTTACTGAAGTGCTTAAGCCTCCGCAGGATCAGGCTCAAATCTCTTGCAAAAGAGATTGCAAAAGGAATAGCATTTTATCTGAACAGAAAAAATACTAGCCAGATGCTTTGTAATAAAATCATTAACTTTCTAATACATTTTGATTCCACTTTCAAATTTTATAATTACTGTAGAGTTATGTAAATAGATTCACACTTCCTCACGCTGGTTATCCTAAGTGAAATGAAATTTTAATCCCCAGTCTGTGACTTCACACAAATTCTGTAACAACTGGCTGTGCAGTCACAGAGTATGACTAAGCAGCATCAGGGGATGTGGAAGGCAGAGGAGGCATGTCTGAACATAAGTAAGCTATTTAGCATTTCCTGAGAGAGGAAGATGGAAGAATACATAGAAGTGCTTATTTAAATCATAATTTGATGATGTTGATTAAACCTGTAAATAAATCTCTTGATATCAAGAAGTTTCATAGCAATCTGATTGACTAGTGAATCTCAGAGAACTCAAAACAACCCTCAGCTGTGTGTCTTTTCCAGGTCTGTGCACTCGCACTGCTGGGATGGGTTTGATAACGCAGTGCCTATCCTGATAGGCTTGCAGGACCCATCCATACTCCTTCCATGAGTAATTCCCAACAGCCACCTTCAGGGGCCGTGTGGCAAAAGCTCTGCAGGTGTGGGGTCAGGTGGGAAGCCTGTCCCACTGTGTGTAGCTGCATGGCTTGCCTTGCCTGCCCTGGCTGGAGAATGCCCTTCTGACCACTGCTCTGGGACCTCCTCTGAAGTACAACACTGATTTAGCGCAACTGACATTTAGATATCCTGGTTCAGGTCCCTGCTCTGTAGCAGGTGCCATTCGAGATGGTTCCCTGAGCTAGTCTGGTGTATGCTCTTCTGTGTTTTAGCTTTTAATGCGTGTTCACTCGTTGCACTGCCAGCCACATAGAAGCAAAACACACAGACATGATTGATGTGTGTTTTCTTCCTGATTATTCCTTTCTTGAATGTAGCTTTGTCAGAGATGTCAAAGTTGTTAAAAATTTTCAAATAATGATTTCCTCTTCTCAGATGGTGTAAATCTATCTGCTGAAGGCAGCAGAGCAGAGCTGGTTGCTTGAACTCACAAATGGCTTGTTTTTTCCTTCTTTGCTTGGTATTTATTTAGTTCCACTTTGGTGGTTAAATACATGTGTTTATTTTTCCTAGTTCCTTTTTGATTCTTTTATTTCCCTGGTTAAGAGTGGGAAAGGCAGTACCATTTCCTCAGTTCTGCCCAAGGCTGGAGTGACTGCTTCCAGAGTAGAGGTCAGTATACAGGTACTTTTTCTCATGCCTGTAGGTGAGGCTGGGGCCTAGTTAATTCCTACTGAACCCACAGCACAAAATGGCACAGAAAACTGGTCATGAAAGTCAGAGGAGGCTTCCCTCATAAAAGTCCTCACAGCTGCTTGTCTCACAGTCATCAGGCCTCTCATGTGTTACTAAGTCCCTTTTCTCAAAGAAAGTTTTTAAGTTGTGATGTTTCATGGATTTTTCTTTGCGGTTCTTCCAAGAAAGGTACTCTCATAGCAGTATAATGAGGTGCCCTGGGATAATCTGGCCATGAGATTTTGTGCCTGTAGGAGAATGTTAATGCTTGGTTGCTAAGGAAATAAGTCTGAAATTCCAAGCGTGGGCTGGGTTTCATACAGTTTTGCTATCTTAGAAGGCAGCTGGACTATGTGGGCAGCCAAAGTGAGGAGTGGTTATCTGTAAGCACATGATACAATTAACATGTTTATTGTATGCCCTGTGCATAAGTCATGTGTTTCTCTGACAAGAGATATGTTAGAGAAGTCCAGTAGAAATACTCTTAGAAGTAAAAGTGCAGTGGTTTTGAAAGTGGCTTTTTTTCTCTTTTTAGAACTTGTATTCTGTAATTTGAGACTGTCCATTGCTGCATGGTCTCTGTTCATTTCAACATCTGCTATGATAGGGCTGATTTTTTTTCATGCTGTTTTGACACTTGTAGGTCTCCAAAGTTCTCATTCTAGGATCCGGGGGTCTGTCGATTGGTCAGGCAGGGGAATTTGATTATTCTGGATCCCAGGCTGTAAAAGCCATGAAGGTGAGGAGATACTCTGAAAATACTAACCTCATGTAACCTACTTTCCCTTCTCACAGCTAAACTGATCTTCCAGCTATGGCATCAATGGGGCAGGGAAGCTGGTGAGGATAAATGACTGTAGGGAAATTTAGCCATTTTTTATTGGTGAACTTGTTGCAGAAGTGAAGTGAGTTAACCACTCAGAATTATATACGAAAGAGAGATGTTCTCGAGGTTTCCATTGCAGTCTTTGAGCAGTTTGTGATGTGTGCCTGGTCACTCCAGGCTTCTCAAAGTAAATGGAGATGAAGAGGAGGGATATGGTCAGCTACAAGCCCAGCTGTTGAGTCGTGAGGTGCAGAAAGGACTCCCTTTCTTTCTAAACTCCTTCTCAGAGAAGGGTTTAGATGCAGCTGAATCCTGTCTTAGCCTTGGACTGTGTTAACAGTTTAAATTTAAAGGAAATGTAGAGGTATGATTAAACCACTTTGTCCCGCAGGTTTTAATGATGGCAAAACAGATATATAAATGAATTACTTATTATGACAAACGAACAAACAGGTGAACAGATGAAAGATCTTAAGCAGAATTATTTACTCCACAATATAAACCCTAAAAATCTACTAGTAGAGTATAATATAGCATAAAGTGGTATAGTGCACTGTAACACAGCAATTATTGAAGCAGTTATATTAAAGCTAGCAAAAAGAAATAATTATTAAGTAAGGGTTTGATGTAGCTCACCCACACCAATGCTCGTGGGGAGATCTCTTTCTCTCAGCCTCGCAGGGTGTCCTTGGTGGGTGTCCCTGGCCAAGGGAGGAACTTCCACACACACCCCCCATGAAGGGTTATGTCAGAAGAACCTGACTGCATGAGAGGGGACTGGACTTTTATAGTATAAAGTGATTGAATGCTACTCACATTTACAGGCCAGCTATCAGCTTATCTGTCAAATCAGACTTCACAAAGCAGGGTGTGTATTCAAAGTCTGTTGAACCAGAATGGTTTTAGCATAATTAACACCAAGACAGCACCCTGGCTCCAGCAGTTGATCTTTCATGATAGCTTGATTGGGTTTCAGGTCTTATCAGGATGAGTCTATCCTGCCACAGTGGTAGACAACAACAGCTGAAGGCTTGGCTGCTGCTTTGCAAAAGATTTTAAACTCTTTATCAAGGCAGATTTTCTAAGTGGTATTTATTTTGAATAGGATGAACTTTTTTAAAGGTCATGTATGTCAAGTTTTGTTTCCAGATTAGGTCCTAGAAAGGATACTAGGGCAAAAGCTCATGCTAGGAGAATGTGTAGAAGGATAGGGGTTACTACTGGTAATGTAAGAGTTAACCTGGCCCCCCCCCAGTTCATGTCTAACCTCATGCGAAGAAGGAGGAGAGCTTGTAAAGGTGTGGCAGTTTCAGAGCAGAAGTAAAAAGGCAGAAGTTGAAGCAAAGGGTTGCAAGGGCAGACTACAGGTGCAGTAAAATCCCCCATCCCAAACAACTGGGCTAGAGGATGTGATATCTTTTTCCCCACCGCTGCCGTGAAGACTAGCCCGTTTGGAATCATTTGTCTAAATCTGAAATATTTTCCATAAGGATTTTATATCTTCTTTCCCTTTCCTGTTCCACGTGTTTCCAAGGAAAGCATGCTTCAGTGAAAAAAACCCCAATTTCTCACAGGAAAAAAAGGTCAGCAGAAATTTACAACCAGTCTTTAAGGCAGTATTTTAAGTTTAGCAAAGGAAGGAGAAGAAATGTTATCCAGCACCTGAACTGAGCACTCAGAGTGAGAATCCCACTGCTCCAGGTGAGCTATTTCTTTGTTTCCCCAAACCAATGTGACAATCAATCACAAATTTTGAACACAGGGAAGTCCTATGGTATTTTCATGCTTCCTGTGTTCTGGAGGAGACAGCAATTTCTATACTGGTCCCAGCAACACTTCCAATAGCATTTGCTCAAGGGATGGCTGACTTAATCTACTGGCTTTATTCCTGTTTCTTTCTACTCTTTTGAAAATATTTCACTATTCCTGTTTTTAATGGGAGTCTCCATTGTTTCTTAACCTCCACAACTTCTGTATAGCAAATCTTTCTCTTGAAATGTATTTTGCATCTATAGTTAACATTGTTGGCAAGGGGTTTGTTTGCAGAAGTTTGTTGCCTTACAAGAAGTTGATGAAGATCTCTGACTCTGATTTTTCTATTAATGAGCAAACTGTAGTGAACTTCTGTCTGTAGCCAAAAGAGTGGCAAAAGTCCCACTGGTATAGCAGGAAACAGGTACTCTTCATTATCACTCCATTTCAATTTCTTATCGGTGACAGAGAAAAAGCAGTGTAAAGTTTTCACTAAGCTTTGTCTTGCATATAGCGGCAGAGCTTGTCTTTTAATATGTGAAATATCAAATAAAAAAGTTATGGGACAAGATTTTTAAAGTCATAACACCAGGAAAATTAAAGCATCTTTATAAAATGACAAAACAAAAAATGTATTTTTGTTACTGTTAGTAGTTGGTACAAAAAAATCTGAGAGCTACCTGCTTTCCCATGATCAAAGACCTACTGCTTGGCAAGAAAGGATTGCCTTTTGATTAAAGTTTTTGCTCTGGCACTTCTGACATCCAACAGAAGACAGATGTGATTATGTTGGACTTTGTTCCTGTCTCCTCTGTGTAACTCCTAAATGTGGTAAACAATTTTGAACAAATTTCTGAATTGGGTGGGGATGTCCATCCCCTCAAGATCCACAAAGAGGCAGAGGCACAAAAGTAAAGAATTGGCATTAGTTCAGCCTCGTACAAGAGACCAGAAATCTCTTATGGGCTGGGACGTAAGGAACGAGACTTTTTTAATTCTGCTGTTGGTAAACTGCTTGTTGAACCCCATCTCTCACTGCTGCTGTTAGCTTCTTTATGCCTACTTTTAATGCAAATTTTAATTTTTCAGGAAGAAAATGTGAAAATTGTCCTCATGAATCCTAATATTGCTTCAGTGCAGACCAATGAGACTGGCTTAAAGCAGGCTGATGCTGTCTACTTCCTCCCCATCACTCCACAGTTTGTCATAGAGGTCATCAAGGCTGAGCATCCTGATGGAATAATTCTGGGCATGGGTGGCCAGACTGCTCTCAACTGTGGTGAGTGTGATACAGGTGCCTTGCCACTCCTTGCAGGCAGACTCATAATTTTTGCCGAATAACAAGTAAAGTAATAAAGAACAGGACCAGAGGAAATGACTTCCAGTCGCACCAGGGGAGGTTTAGATTGGATATTAGGAAAAATTTCTTCACTGAAAGGCTGGTAGGGCATTGGAGCAGACTGGAAGTGTTCAAAAGGCGTGTGGATGTGGCACCTGGGGACATGGTGTAGTGGTGAACATGGGGGTGCTGGGTTAATGGTTGGATTCGATGATCTTAGAGGGCTTTCCTAACCTTTATAATTCTATGATCCTACCACATGTTCAGCAGAGTTCGTTTGTGCAGGCATGCAAGACCCACATGCCTCATACATTGCCTGGGTTACTGAGGGATACAGGCAGAGACCTGGGGAGAGTGAGTCACTGCTAAGCTGTGAACATAACATCTAACTGTTGGATTTGATACTCAAAAATAATTAATATCTCCTGTTTTTCAGCTTAATTCTTAGTTACGGTAGTTAGATTTGGGATATTCAGACCACCCTGAAACAGAGATCAAAAGGAAAATTTACCTTCATTTAACTTCTTGGACCAGTATTCATCTGTGCAGCTTTGCTCTGTGTTGCAGATGATGGCCAAGCAGTAGCTGTACTGATACCCTGTACTAATATCCCTCATTGATTTGAGGACAAAAAATTTCATGTTGTGGTTCTGAGATCTAATACTGAAAACGAATAATAAAATTAGCTGTTGATGAGGCCAGACAAGTTGTCAGCTTATCAGATATCTTTTGAATACTTTCTTCTGTCTACGTTTTCTAAGCTTTCTGGATTCTTTACTGTGAGGGTGGTGAAGCCCCAGCAGAGGTTGCCCAGATAAGCTGTGGATGCCCCATCCCTGGAAGTATTCAAGGTCAGGCTGGACAGGGCTTGAAGCAACCTGGTCTAGTGAAAGGAGTCCCTGCCCATGGCAAGGGAGTGAAATGAGATGAGTTTTAAGGTCCCTTCCATTCTGTGATTCTAATAGTTTTATGATTCTTCATCTACTATCAACCCTCAAAACTGTGTCCTTGTTTACTCTGCAGGAGTGGAACTCTTCAAGCAAGGAGTCCTGCAGCAGTATGGTGTAAAGGTTCTAGGTACATCAGTTGAATCCATCATGGCTACAGAGGATAGAAAGCTCTTTTGTGATAAACTGACTGAGCTAAATGAAAAGATTGCTCCTAGCTTTGCAGTGGAATCGGTAAATCAGATAATTTTGAAGATGTGATTACTGTTACCTATTTGAGTTAGTAAAAGTATTTCTAGTTTTGTTGAGTGAAAGCTGAATGCAACTGTGGATACTGTATGCTTGCATCATCACTCCTCAGGAATTGATGCTGGGTCACTGATTTAAAATCAGTGAAAATGCAGTTAAGCACTTGGAAAGCCTAAGCTAATATAATCATTGACAAGAAAAGTAAATTTGGTTGAAGTGACTCCTGTGCTGAAACACAAAAGTAAGATGTCACGGGTTTAGACTTTGGTGTTTAAGTCCTCAAAATCAGCAGTACTAAAATATTTCTTGAGGATGGAGTATGAAAATAAAAAATTAATTCATGGAAACTCTGTTTGAGTTTGGAGAAAACCAAACAAGTCTTAAACCAGGCTGTCTGTTGGAGGGGTTATTTCATGCTAAAGTCTCTGGAGACAGACCTGGTAAGGAAAGTGAAAATGTTCATGGGAAGTTGACAACGAAGTCCACACATAGCTAAAGACAGAAGTCACCTGGGTGCAGTTTGCTGCAACATTACAAAGCCAACTGTTATTATTTTCATTTTACCTTTGGACAGTTTAGTGTCTTACTGATGGGATTTCCAGCTAAGTGTGTAAGCAGAGTTGAAGACTTTATTCATCTGAATTTTTATCTCTCTCTGAAATGCATTCCCCTCTCCTTTAAGGTTGAAGAGGCTCTGAAGGCAGCTGAAAACATTTGTTTCCCAGTCATGATACGTTCTGCCTATGCCCTTGGTGGTTTGGGGTCAGGCATATGTCCCGATAAGGAAAGTTTGTTGGACCTTGGTACAAAGGTATGTCTGGAATTGCAGGCTCTGGGAACAGAACTGACCATCTGATTTTCTTAGGTACTCTTCCAATAGTCACAGGCACTGGAATTGTGCATACCCCACCTTTCACCTTATCTGTAAAACGTTGCCCTGATTTCTTCTACTGCCCACTTTTCATAATTCCTACTGACTTGGAAATGGCTAAATGACAGATCTGTTAAATTAATGACAAACAGTCATAATTTGAGCAAGTTTTTCCAGCAGTTTTGGTCTGAAATGAAACATACTGGCCTATATTCACCTCCTTTCGTGAGTAAATGGCACATGAATGAGGTCAAGGAGGTTGAAACATTTGAAATGCTGAGTGATAATGTAGTCTCAGGGACAGGAGAGCTGGGAGCCTCAGGCCTCTGATGTGTTTCTATCTAAATATGGTATTTTTGCTAGGTTAAAATCTCATGTAGAGATTTAACAGGATGACACTTCATAATTTGACATTTACTGACCATCTCTGGCTATGAGGACAGCTCTTTTTCTGTAGGAAGTCCGGGATTTTTGTTTAAAAATTTTCTGTGAAGAGTAAACAGATAATTGGGGAAAACAAATCAAAAGCTTTCTTCCTTGGCAAAAATGCAGAATTTTGGGAAATAAAACTATCCACGGGGCTCTAAAGTTATTGTGTTTGTCTCTTCCTGGTTTGCTGAACCTCTTAATCTGTCGTGTGTTTCCCAAAAGAAATACTGCTGATGTGAAAATGACTTTTCTGTGTCCCGCAACCCTGCTGTCATGCAAACAGGCTTTGGGTCTAGTGTGCTCAGTGGTGAACAAACAGTGCCAGGGTTGGGTCAGCTGTGGGGGGCTTGGGGATCAGGACTGGCAGACATGGGAGGAGGTAGTGGGTGCAGTAAAACCCCGTCTTACAGACTGACGGGGAGTTGGAAACATTTTGCTTGCCCAGGCTTAAGCATGGACTTTGTTTAGAGAAAGTGAAAGTTCACCCAAAAACCGTGGGAGTGCAGCTGTCTGAAAGGTTTATATGAAAACGTTTTTCGGTAGGAAGCCCCCTGGTTGTTCAGTAGGAAAACATGGTTTTAATCAGCACATCTTGGTGGTATTTTTAAAAAGGTGAGCCTGCTGCCTACCGGTGCCCGCAGATTCCTGTCTGCAGGGCTGCTCCTCAGCCACTCCTCTCCCAATTTATACTTGTGCTGGGCTTTCTTCATCCTAGGTGTGAAATCTGGCACTTCTACATGTTAAATGTCATCCCATTAATCATAGCCTAGTGCTCCAGTTGATCTGGATCCCTCTGCAAGGCCTCCTGTCCGTCAGAGAGTGAACAGCACCTCCCAGTTCAGTATCAGTGTTTCAAAATTTACGGTGAAAACCAATTTGACTTTAGTTGAATTAACTTAAATTTGGATGCTCGTTTTCATAACCCAGCAGAAACTCTGTTCTTTTTCTGTTATGAAGATGATCTATAGTAGTTCAGTGAACTGGCTTTTCAGGCACTGGATTCTGAATTGTTCATAGTTCAGATAACTGAACACAGCTAGTTCAGGTAACCTGGCCTTTAGTTTGTGTCTCCCGAGCCCACTCACTAAGTGAGAAAAGAGAGACACAGGAGCAGTGAGGACTGTTTTACAGGATAGATTGATAGTGTGCCCATTACTTGGTAGGATTTTAAATGCAAATTGATTAATATTTTCTATCTGCTAATATTAAGGCCATTTATTCACTTAGATTATGCTCATTTACCAACAAACTGTATTTTTCATTTTTGACTTGTGCTGAGGAGTGCTTTCAAGATTAGTTTAAGAATAAATCATGACCCTTGCCTCTGGTTAGTGTGCCATTGATAAGCAGCATTATTAGTGCTATTAATTGCGTAGTGTTTGCTGGCACCCTTAGTCCCCATTACTCCGTCATTTCTGCAGTGTTCTCCTACTGAAGTCCTTGGGCCTGCCCACATAAAAGGATGTATCTGTTGCATGATTGAAGCATTAGATGTTTTTATATTCCTATTTGTTATTTATATGCCACTGCAAGCACACGTGCCCTACCTTTTTTTTTCTTCCATCCTATCACATAACTGTTTTCTGTGCCTTTCAAATGAAGCTGAAGCAATTAAAAATAAACAAAGAGAGAAATATAAAATGCTTGTTATCAGTGGTATGAGCTTTACATCTTTCAATTTTCTTATTGGTCTGGGGTATCTGGAGATAAGTCACAAAAGTCTTAAATATGGAATATGTTCTAATAAGGGTTTTGGTGTTTTTTGTGGGGGGAGGTTTTTGTTTTGTTGTTGTTTGTTTTGCTTTGTTGGTGTTTTTTTGTGGGTTTTTCTTATGGTGGTGGTGGCTTTTTTTTTTTTTCTTACTGTTTATTTTCCCTGACCTGTTCACAGGCATTTGCAATGACTAACCAAATTCTGGTGGAAAAGTCAGTCGTTGGCTGGAAGGAGATAGAGTATGAAATTGTGAGAGATGCTGCTGATAACTGTATTGCTGTCTGCAATATGGAAAACATTGATGCTATGGGAGTCCACACAGGTAGGCTTGGGCACATGGTGGCTCACTAGAAATGGCTCATTAACACTTTTTATGCAGTGCCCTTCTGCCTGCTGTTATTGACACAGTTTTGTGATTGATGAAGTGAGCTCTAGAAATACCCTTGTGGTCTTGGATAAAGCTAGCTAGGGTGTGAAACAGTTATTTTTAAGCTAAACCCACCTCATTTCTAGCAGTGGGTTGGCAGAGATAGTGACCTGTGAGGCCAGGATTTACTGCTGCTGAGCTGCTTCTCATTTTCCTTCACTTCTGCCTTTTTGACAAACAGGAGATTCTGTTGTAGTGGCTCCAAGCCAGACACTCACTAATGAGGAGTTTCAGATGCTGAGGGATCGTGCCATCAAAGTTGTCCGACATTTGGGTATTGTGGGAGAGTGTAATATCCAGTTTGCTCTGCATCCAACTTCCCTGGAGTACTACATTATTGAAGTTAATGCCAGACTCTCAAGAAGTTCAGCTTTGGCCTCCAAGGCGACAGGGTAAGATTATTTTAAAAGCCCCACATGCTACAGAAAAACAAATGAATAAATAAAAATGAGGGGAGCAGAAGAAAAAGAGGGAATTTCAATAATGCTTTTAATTCATGTATTATTTAAATATGTGACAGCTACAAGGAAGAAGAATTCCTGCATCTGCTCTCCATGCAGTTAAAATGTGGAGGCTAAATTTTCATAAAGGAAGGCTGAAATTGGCTAGGATTGACCCTTGGAGAGCCAGTCCTATTGGGAGATGGGTTAGTGAGCTCTCCAGGTCTATTCCACCCTGCTGATGCTTTTTACTACAAATGGAAAAACTCCCAGGAGGTGTGGGGGGGAACCTAATAGCTCTCCGTACAAAGCACATACACTGTATCCATGTGTTGGCTGCAAATCATCTCTGGAACTCAGAGGACACAGTTACTGATGAGCTGTCTGTCAGATTGATACAAATGGCACTGCTAGCTGTCTTTGTTTTGTTGGCTAATCATAAACTAGTCAAGATAAGGATGGTCAGAGCTGGCTGTTTAAAAATTGGCTTCTTAATTGCACTTTGCAGATGCTCTTGAGAGGCACAAATTAAACTCCAATTTGCAGTTCTCAGTGACTCTTGTGGTGGTTGAAGAGTCATAGCAGGCCTGAGATAAGCCATGACGTTGGGCAGTGGGTGTTTGATTGTTTTCTTTTCAAATTACAGACTTACAGCAAAAGGTGTCTGTTAGTGTGGGCTTATTGGGGGTGTGGCAGATACTGAAAGTCCAGGCTTTGTGGATAAAAAAGCAAGGCCCAGATCTAAGGAGGTGAATCCGCAATGTGTTGAGGTAGGAGGCTGGATGAGCGCAAGAACCTTCCATTGTAGTGAGGAGGGATAATGACATTGGTTTAATTGGATCCACTCCTGGGATTTGCAAAAGGAAAGTACTTCCTACTCTACTGTTCTCTACTTCTCCTATATGGCAGGTATCCATTAGCCTTCATTGCTGCCAAAATTGCCCTGGGGATTCCCTTGCCAGAAATCAAGAACGTCGTGACAGGAAAAACCTCTGCCTGCTTTGAGCCCAGCCTTGATTACATTGTTACCAAAATACCCCGCTGGGATTTGGACCGTTTTCAGCGTGTGTCCAGCTGCATTGGAAGCTCCATGAAGAGTGTGGGAGAGGTGAGTGCAAGACTGTCCCCTTCCCTTTCATTCCACCTTTTGGGAAAGCCATTTCTCTTTCTTGGAAACCCTCAGAATATCTATCTTCAAGGACCTAATGAATTTGAGGGTATTTATTCAGCTCAAATAATTTTTATCTGGTATTATAATTAATTGAAATGAGTTAGGACTGTGTAATCTTGGTTATCACAGTGTGGATTCATAAGTGGTTTGACTCCTAAGGGAAGAGATCACTATGGATTACCTAAGGTTGACTTCATTCTTAACACTTACTCCAGGACTCTCAGAGTAATTTTTAATTAGAGTAAAACTTCACGAATTGTAGTCTGGATTTTCAGTGATGCCCGTGAGCTACAGCTCTCAGTTGTTCCCAAGTTATTTGTGCTCTGTGTTAAAACCATATGCCAGATCTCAGCCTACTTCTGCTCTTGAAATCCAAACAGAACCTGTAATCTTGCTCTGAAGTTTTGACTTCTCTTAGTGATTAAGTCTCTTACATCAGAATTTAAGGTGTCTGTACAATTACAGTATTTTCAGACCAAATTTTAATTTGGTAAATTACCCACTTAATCAGTTAATTACCTATCAGCTACCAAAGCAAAATAATAAATTGTGTATTTTTTCAGTTGCCTTTCTTTCCTAGTGCTTTTCAAGTAGCTATTTTATTAAATTATATTGACATATAAGACCTTCCTAACATCATTGTTGTCATGAGATAACAAGCCTTTATCAGAACTGGAAGAATTATTTAGAATTTGATTTACATTAGCAGTTTTGGCTTTTTATGGCAATAAGGTTTTTGGTTTGTTTGGTTTTGTTTGTTTGTTTGTGGTTTTTGTTTTGTTTTCAGTGAGTTGATGCTTCCTGATATTAAGCTTCTCTTCAT
Organism: Myiotriccus ornatus; assembly: GCA_036023395.1. Lineage (NCBI taxonomy): Eukaryota > Metazoa > Chordata > Aves > Passeriformes > Tyrannidae > Myiotriccus > Myiotriccus ornatus. Next base: position 1,917,998 of record JAYRBT010000002.1, read on the forward strand.
AGGGGTTTGGGGACTGTTCTGTAGAGCTGGGGTTCCCAAATACATTTACCTTGTGCACAATGATCTGTAAACACTTGCTGGCCATACACATTTGCAGGAGGAAGTGTCAAGTCCTTCCAGTGCTCATATGTCACAGAACTGCCTGTCCCTGTGTCCTTCTCCAGGCAGGATGCTGGGTAAAGGCAGGAGGGAGGTCTAGGAAGATTCAGTGTTGTAATGGTGCAGGGTGAACTGAGGCAGGGATGGAGAAGCTTAAGGGATGCCGTTTGCAGCCAGTGGAGGTATTGAGCAGAAAGGTTAGTCTGCAGAACCTGTCAGCAGGAGGGGGAGTCCTTGAGGCAAAGAGTTTCTTGCCACTGTGTCTCTATTAGTGGACACAGTCGTCTCCCCATGCCTGGACTTGAAGCCAGATCGCAGCACCTACTGCACTTTTATTAACTGAACGGTATGGCCTGGCCTGGTGTGGCTTTTCCTGAGCTCTGCTTTGCTGGGCCATGGGGCTGGAGCTGTGAGAAAAGAGAAAACTATTATATTTTTTCTTTTGTCATTTTTCAGCATTGTGTTTGAGAAGATTTTTATGCTGTTAGGGTTTCACTGCACTGGGAAATAAAAATGTAGACGTTTGAGAAAGGGTTCTGTTACCTTGCAGATTTCCAGGGAGAAAGGCTTGTTTTCTTATTAGATGTGATGTCAAGACTGAAGGAGGGAAACCCCAGTGCTGTTGTGCCAAGGAGGAGTGATCCTTTAAGAGAGCCCTCACAGGGTAAAGTTACTGTTTAATGTAATTTGAAGTGAGAGGAGCAGATTTCTCCTGAACCTTAAAATTCCCACAGTAAGTTTCTATCTCTAACAGGTTGTTAAACAGAAATATCATTCTATATTAGTATACCCATGCTGCTAGATAATGGCTCTCTCTACCAAAGTGCTTCAAAGCAATTTACAGGGAAGAGCAGTGGCTTCCTGTGTCTCACAGACAGGGAGACAGAAGCAGAAAGGAGTCTTTTCTCTGGTACTCCCCATTCATAATGTGGGCACAGTCAGACCTAGAAGTGGGACTCCCAAGGCTCAGTCAGCTGCATCTGTTTTAAAGCCATCAGGATTATCTTATGGAGGAGTCCAAAGTCTGTCATCTTTCCATGTGTGTCTTCATGTTTTCAACTTGCACTCCTCTGTTACTGAGGGCACAGCTCACTGTAGCTAATGTGGAAGTGCTCTCCATTGCAGGTCATGGCTATTGGACGCACTTTTGAAGAGAGCTTTCAAAAGGCCCTGAGAATGTGCCACCCCTCAGTAGATGGCTTCACTTCACATCTACCTATGAATAAAGACTGGCCAGGCGTTGTAGATCTCCAGAAGGAGCTTTCTGAGCCATCCAGCACTCGAATATATGCAATAGCCAAGGTAACGAAAGATAAAAAGGCCTTGACCTTTGTCCCTGGAATTATAGCTACAAGATTGGGTCAATTGAGGTCACAGAGTTTTCTTTACCCCCTTGCTTCCCTCTACCAAGCACACTGGCATCCTTGCTGATGCTTCCTTCATCTTCCACGTTCGGGTAATGTATTTGTCTTTTGGTGGCATGGTCTTAACCAATGCTCATTGCATTCAGGTGCATTCCTGTCTCCTGATACTTCAATTTGTAACTGATCACTGATGGAGACCTGGATCACTTTCCTTTCCTCTAACATTATATTTGTTGGATAAACATTAGCTAACATTCAGCCCTGGTTTATACTAGTGTAAGTGCCAGTCAAAACTGGCCAGTTTTGCAGATTTCAAAGGAATAAATGAAAATCTTTTTGAGAACTGAAACAAAGGACGATAAAGAATAGCAAGCTGCAGTCTGGGAGAGCACTGTCTATTTGCAGTGGTTGCACTGGTATGGGCTTGAAACTAAAAAACTACACAACTCTGTTTAATTTCACGGACAATAAATCCTCTGTTCTTTGAAACAGGCTTAACTTCCCGTAGCGTTCTTATAACCCCTCTCCTGTCACACAGGTCAAATCACTTCAGCCCTCAAGGTGCCTGGGTAATGGGGAGTGCTATTGTAAGGGAACCTAGGGTGTGAAATTATTTCTTCCTTTGTCTCCTCAGTGTTTGCCTGTATATATCAGATGGTAAATGTGGGATTAGTCACATTAGAAGGTAGGTGTGACTTCACATTTGGTTTTGCTGCAGCTAACTTGTCCATCTGTCCATACTCTCTATAGAGAGGAGGGCTCAGCTGTCTTTTAGTTTGTGCTTTTTAAGATAGCAAACTTTCCCAGCAAATTACTCTTTTTTCTGCCCCTAAGTTTGTGTGGTGGAATGTGTAAGCTCTTTGTGCTCATGTGTAGATACATCTCGTTACATCTCCCCATGAGGGTGACCAGCTAAGGCTGCGTAGTGTTTGCCAGGTTTTCACGTAGCTGTTCCTCTTATAAAAGGCCTGAACAAAAAGCACAAGATGTTCTATGAATATGGCTTGTCCAGCTATTGACTCCTGCTTTTCAAGGCAGGGAAGTCTGTGTCCTCATCTTTCAGCAGCTGTGTTTGGTCTTTATTATGCTTTTTCTCGCGACTGAGAGGAAAATTCTTACTGCTTGTCTCTCTGAGTGGCTTAGCCCCATGCCAACACAGGAGATGGGGGGAGATGGAGAGTTTGGGTCCTACTGAACACAAGGTGTTCCCAGCTGCTGACATTTTCACTGGGAGCTGTTGTCAAAGGCAAGATCAAAGTCTTAATCCCTCTCTCTAAAGAGCTGCCTCTGCCCACACCAGTGCAATAATTCATCCCCATTAGTAACTGAGGCAAGCTGTACGAGCAAGAGGTGCTTCTGGCAGCTGGGGCTGCTCGCCCAAAAATTCCTTTCCAGCTTGCTGACTTTTAAAAGCTAACAGTTATTCTCCATTAGCCATCAGCTTTATTTGGAGAAGGACGGAGCCCTTCTTGTATATATCTTCTTCTCCCTCCCAAACCCCAGTAGTTGGCTCTCCAAGGCTTTTTACTTATTCTCTCTCCTTTGTCTGTTGGATGATGACAACAGTAACTATTCAGATGCAAGGGAGAGGAGTTCAGTTGCCATTCAGAGCTGTTGCTGTTGTGGTGGGGCTTCCTGTTGTCCTGTAAAAGAAGGCACCTTGAGAGAGGCTGACATAGATGAGACTTGCTCCTTGGCTGGAGTGGCCAAGGGCTGCAAGGATGGAACAGCCTGCTGAGCAGGGATGCTCAGGTTGTATCAGGTCCCTCCTGCACCTCTTAAGATTGTATAGAATTAGTCTCATGCTTCCATGGTACGTATAAGCTGTACTCCTTCATGTACGTTTGAATACAATAAAGTCATCAGAGTGCTGTCCAGGGCTCTGATCAAATCCTGCACGGATTTTCTGCCTGGAAACCTGATTTGCCCCTGTAGTGTGCTGATTCGGGATCAGGAAATGTCTGCAAACTCATTCTTCCCTTCCAGTCTCCAGATTCATGCCACAGGGGTCAATATTTTCTCTACTCCTCCTCTGATTAACAAGTGGAAGGAAGAAATTTTTTTTTCAGTTACCTTTGGAGATCCCTAGGACTTTTAAATAAAGTGCCCTAAGCAAACTAAGTATGTGGACATGCTACCTGTGTGTGTATGTGTGGCTCAGGGACATTATCCTTATGGTTGATTATAGTTGTTTTATCAGGAGAGTTGTAACTGTACACCACTGGTGAGACCCAAGAAATTGCATTGATGGAAGATATATTATACTAGGGGGCTCTCCAGCATATTCCTCTATGGTATTTTGTTTTGTTTGGTTTTTTTTTAGTAAATATTATGGTGTTTTGTAATTCATTGTCTCAGAAATAATACCTCTGTGGGGTTACTTTTTACCCCAGGACTGCAAATGATTGGTTTACAAAGCCCCCATCAATAACCCCAGGAAGATAATGTGGGGAAATTTGAATGATCTTGACATTAACTTGAGGTAGAGTGAGACAAGCTACAGTTATGCTGTAGCTGGGAAGCACCACCCGGGTCCAGACTTTCCCTTGCTTCAGAGGTCACGTGCTATGATTCAGCCTTGTATTTCAGGGGTAGATCAAGATTTATTTTGTGAAGCAAAGGGTTCCTTCACAGCTGAGAAATCTGGACATTCCTGTTTAACATTTCCAGATGGGAGGAGCTTGGTGGTGGGCCTGAGATTTAAGGCAACTTGAATGGTAAAAGGTGCAGATGAGAAGTTGGTGCTGCAGTCTGAATGTGCTCTTCCTGTAGTTGACTAAACCATGTACTCAGTGGCCATCCAGCCTTATTGCCATCGGTTTGTCTTGTAGTGGCTCTGTAAAAAGCAAATTACCTCTCTCTCACTTAAACATAAGTGGGTGGTGCCTCCCTACACTGCTTGAGAGACACAGTTTTTGTTGCTGCAGGAGACGGGGTCATGGGGGAGATGAACCTTTTGATTTGTACAGCTTAATCTACAGAACCTTTTGTTCTTTATTCTATATAGTTGCTGCTACCTATTTACAGGCTTAATCTGTATTTGTGCAGCATGTGTTAAAGGGGCTGTTTGGTGCTGTCCTGTTTTTGGCAGGCCTTGGATAACAAAGTCCCCATGGATGTCATTCACAAACTCACGGCCATTGACAAGTGGTTCCTGCATAAGATGCACAGCATTATGAACATGGAGAAGATCCTGAAGGAAGTGAACAGGTAAAAAAAGCCAACAGCCTTGTCGTAGCACACAATAGTCCTTCAGGGAATCCTTCTGCTGGAAAACCTGTGGTAAGCACAGATGCAGTCAATGCTGGGAAGTTTATTCCAGTGCTTGGAGTGAGCAGCGGTGTCTTAAAACCCACTTTACTGCCTCACATAGTCAGTAGAAATTTCTGAATACACTCTTTTTGGTAAAATAGATCTGTTACGTACTTGGGCATCTTGACTGTTCTCAGGATTATGGAAGTTCCAGTTTATTTTGGAAAATAGTCACTGTATCTCTGAGGCTAAGGCTGGGAATGTGGATGGCCTGCAAGGAGCAACAGTGTGCTGCACTCATGTGCCTAGGACAGAGTTAACCTTCAAACTCACCACAGGACTTGTCCTGACTTATTGCCCCCGGGGGCCACATACCCTGCATTTTATTTCCAGTCTGGCCTATTGATTTTTAAACTTTTCTGCCTTGCTGTGATCATATAGTACATGTTGCTTTTGTACCGCACTTGCAAACATCTCTAGTTCCGGATGCATTTAAATATAAATCTTCTTTCTTCAAGAAAAATGACCACATAAAAGCAAACAGGAAAGATAGCAGTAAATTAAAGCACTGTGCTGTATTTCAGTTCAGCTTCTTGCTGACTTGAGCTTTTCTTTCATGGTTTACAAGGCTGGAAGAGCCTTCTTGCTGAGTTATTGACTGTGTGTTGCTGGCTTCTCTGCCTCTGGTACCCATTGCACTCACACGTGTCACCGCATGATGGCACTGGGAGCACAACAGAGCAAGTGCATTAGTTCACCTGCCATCGTCTGCATTTTGACCAGCTGCACGGTTTTAATTCAGCAGCCCTTGCTCTCCCTTGCCCCCTGGAACAAGCTTGGATCTGGAGCTAAACAAAAATAAATGTGGAGGGAGATGTTGAAGAGAAGAAGTAGCTTGATTTTTTGCAGAAATCTTTTGTTTGACTGCACAGGTTTTTGCCTTCTAACATCTGTGTTGCATTGCATTTGTCTGTAGCCCTTTAAATATATATGTGCAGCTCCTGAGGAAGCAAAACAACATATGGAGAATCAGTTTAAATTCCTCACTATTGGAGTGGCGTGCTCTGGGATGAGGCACTTGGGACCCCAGAGGCTGGCCCCATACTCAGCTGGTATGAATCCAGCATCACTCCCCAGAAACTAATCTTGCCAAACTGTCCTATGACCCTAAGGTTGCTTTCCCGTTCTCTGCAGTGGGTGGCAGGTGATTATACAGCCAGCACTATGATCAGTAGCTGGTACCACCTCCCGTAGTTTTTCCTCTTTCTGATGACTTAGGTAGCAGTCTGTACAGGCAGGCTGCTAAAGAGAGCCCTTAGGCAGTATCCAACCTTGTATTTGTATCAGACACAACCAGTGTTGTGTCCCTTGGAAGTGGATTCATGCAATTCAACTCAGATTGCCAGTGGTATCAATAGAATCATTGAGTGGTTTGGGTTTGAAGGGACCTTAAAGATGAAATAGTTCCAATCCTCTGCCATGGGCAGAGACACCAGCCAGTAGACCAGATTGCTCAGAGCTCCATCTAAGCTGGCCCTGAACACCTTCAGGGATGGGGAGGTCGCAGCCTCTCTAGGCAACCTGTTCTAGTGTCTCACACACCTCACAGTAAGAATATTTTCCTAATATCTCATCTAAACGTGCTGTTTGTCAATTTGAAGCCATTTCCCATTGTCCCATCACTACATGCCCTTGTAAATAGTCCCTCTCCATCTTTCTTGTAGGCTCCCTTCAGGTACTGGAAAGCTGCAATTAGGTCACCCCAAAGCCTTCTCTTCTCCAAGCTGAACATACAAATTATCTCTCATTCACTCACCAGGCAGATTTTCCCTCCACTATCATTACTCACACCTTTCCAAGGAAACTGTCTTGCCTCCCAGCCTGCACTGGAGGGAGTGACTGTGTGGCTGCATTACACTGAAGGCACATTGGCACAAAGGCAAAAAGCCAGGGAAAAACACTTGTGACCTTAACTAAGAGATGAGTCCGGTGAGCCACAACAGGAAACATATCTCTGCAACAGCCAAGGGAAAGCTAACTGAGTGATGCAAATGAGACTTGGCACACACGTGCTCTTCCTGCAGCCAGCTGTTTCCAGTTCCCAGAATGCCTGGCATGAGTTTTACCTGTGCTACAGGATAATTTCCGATTGAAAAGAATGAACTGTGACACCGTCATTGCTTTGAATCTTTCTGTTGTTGAAATATAGTTACCAGAACCAGAAATAGTCCTGTTCCTGCGCACTGTTGCTGGTTACAGGCTGTTCGGACAAATCTGTCCCTTCTTTTTTTGTCTCTGGATGAGATTGGGGGTACTTTTGCAGTGAAGTTTTGGATGCATTTGTAGTAATGTTTCTGCCAAGAGTCTTGATTTGGGCCCTGCAGAGCAGTTGCAGAGGCTGGTAATAAGGAGATGGTCTCTGCCAAGGGGAAATTTAGAGCTAGAACAAGTGGGTATGACAGACAGATGGGGAAGGGGAATCAGAGGCAGGTGGAGGCCTTTGTGAACAGTTCAGTGAGGAGCTATCACACACCACATGCTGCCTTGCATCCTCACCATGTGCAGTGATTCAGAGGTGAGCAAAAGGCCTCACTGATATATGCAAGGAATCTGTTTAGATGTGAGAAAGATTGTCTGGGATAACGTGGAGGGGGGGAACTTTCTGATTGATAAATGTGCATTCTCTGTGGTGTAGAGGCAAGGCCAGCCATTTGCAGAGACAGTAGGGACTGGGGAGGACACTTTGCCCCATTTAGTCTTGGTGCTGGTGAGACTATAGCTTTGACACATTGCAGCAATGTTTCCATATGACTGCCTCTGGGCCCGCTAGGATGGAGAAGGAGTTGTTTCAGGTCGTGTGATGGGGCTGCAAGAAAGCAAGTGGCCTGAGTTGGAATGGGAAAAGAAAGCCATTTGGCGAGTGCTTGTGAGGATATCAGTATCACAGACATGTCAAAGATGTGCCTCTGCTGTTTCTCCTGTGACTTACGTATTTTTCATTATAAGTGGAAACCTACATTGTTTGACCAGTTACCTTTATATCTAGATGTAATCTTAACTACAGCCTGCCCCAACACACACATGCATACACACAAATAAAACCATGTGCACATACACACATGGAAGAAGCAAGCACCATCCTATGCAGTCAGTCCATGAATCAGTGACGGTGTAGGGAGCAGCAGTAGTGCAGTAGGATGTGCTATTATCAGGAAATTCTTTCCCTAGGTTTGGCCTTACCAGTCCTGTGAGCGAAAACTGGGGGGAAGGATCCTGCAGGGATCCCACAGCTGTTCATCACACTGACGGCTCATGAAGGAGATGGAAATTTGGACAGACCATGTCTGAGACAGTGAGGAGTGAGATGAGACTTTAAGGCCAGAGTTTATGGACCCAGTCTAGAGTGAGTCAGATTTGAAATAGGGTCCAGTAATGTAATCATGCCCAGGAGCACAGCTGAAACTCAGTAACATCTGGGACATACTTGACTCAAGATACTGGTGGCCTGGGTGCAAGGGAAAGACTCTCTTAGACTTAGAATTGCATCTCTGCAAATGTTCTTTGACCATTTGCAGTGAAGGTTTGTTTGCCTGTGGCTGTGGTTATTTTCATCTGTTCCTGATTTTGTGGTCTCTGAGAACTATGACTGTATGCAAGGAGAATGTACGACAAACACCATTAAAATAGAGGTAAAAAGATAGGCAGCCATGGTGAAATCATCACTTAGGCCTAAGTGGGGATAAATCTGGTTGACTATCAAATTTCAATATTGATAAAAGGCTGTGAAGTAAAATTCAAGTAAGAAAGAGGAGCATGATAAACCCCCATTTTGAGGAGCTAAGCCCAGAGATGGTGAGCTTGCCCAAAATCTCAAAGAAGTCTGGCAGTGCAGTGAATTGCGCTCTGTCACTTTAAATCTCAACTCTTCAAAATAACCTTAATAAAAACAGCAGATCATCCTTTTGGTGGATAATGAAGTAGCCAGCCTACTAACAGTGAGAAATGATAGCACCAGTCATGTTTTGATAATTTTATATTTGGAGCTTTGTTTTTGAGGAGACTATGTCCTTGCTCTATGGGTGTTGAGTGCAAACACCTCCTGGCCTGTGACTTGCTTGAGAGGGGTAAATGCAGTCTTGAGTATTGCTCTTGTTCTTAGAGAGACACAGGTTAATAGAGGGGAAAGCAGACAAAAGTGGAAAGGTGAAGACCCACTTTAGCCCAGCATTTGTAGCTGGGTGCTCTGCTCAGCAGCCCCTGGGAGAAGGCATTTATTGCAAATTCCCTTTTTGATCTCATGTCCTTGGGTCCATGTGTGCTTGAAAGCTGCTTGCTGGAAGCATGACTCGGATTTCAAAATGTGACTGTGGTGGAGTAGCCACAGAAACACAGGTGCTGCACCAGGAGGTGAGCTGGGAAGCCATGCAGGGAGAGAAGCTCAGACAGGCCATCAATAGGCTGTGCTCTTCCACAGAGGTTGCTTCATCCCTGCTCTTCTCAGCAGTGTTTTTGCTGACCTGTGTGCTTTTGGGGCAAGTCAGAGCTGTCAGGCAGGTCTTGTGTGGGCATCAAGCAGAGCAGGTCTGGTGATGCCAAGTGAGGCTGTGCTGATTTATGCTGTATGAGGAGCTGTCACTGACATATTTGTAGTGCTTGTTTCTAGCTAACTGGAAAGATTACTTTTGTCTTCTTGGTGAACTGTGGGGCAGGGAAGACTAGAAACCTGTTAAGAATGCAGTACATGAGGAGAATGTAATAAAAGCACTGTTGGTTGTGCTTTGTATGGATCTGACTCAAGATGCTTTCTATTTGTCTTACAGAACCATTGGTAATAATTTCACAGTGGTATTTTCCTTCAAAGTATCTGTACCTTTGTGAAAACACAGTATGCATATTTTCCTTGATACAGAGGATATACAAGCATTGCCAGAAAAAGTCATTGGGGAATCTCTGTAACCAGTATGTACAATACCAGAAGCAGGGAAGTCTGTACCGTGGCCTCCCAGCAAAGACCTGAAAGCTCTCTTTTACCAGAGGTAGAAAATAGGCTTTGAATAAGCATCTGTGACCCACTCCTTGACTATGTTTTGGTGTGAGCTGTTGCTTCAGTGCATCACTTAATCCTCTGAATGAGTCATTCAGGTCTTAGGGCACAGTGTGAAGTTCATGTTACTTAAATCAAGATGTCCAGAATGGGATTTATTAGCCAGGGGACCAGAATGTTAAAGGTTCAGATGCTGGAGTGGCAGTTGTTCAGTGAGTGAGATTTGTTGGTTTACTGCTCCTGCTTCCCTGAAAGCTCCTTTGACAGCTCTTTATCAGTCATCTCATGACTTTCTCAGGAGGGGAAAACCGGTATCAATCTATCTCCTTGAGAAGAGAAGCAGGGAGAGAATTTTTACACTGATCTCATTATTTTAATTGTAGCATGTTCAAAATTGTGTAAAATATCAGGAGTAATCAAGGAAGCATTAGGATCCTTCCTTATTAGGAAAAATAATATGTCTCTGTACATAGTCCAGACTGAAATTCAGCAGGCTTTTGAAACCCTCCAGGCCTATGACTACTGAGAAACGAAGAGCTCTCTCAGCATTGGGCATAAGGCATTTTGCTTCCAGTACTTTTTGCTTTTGGCCCACTTTGCTTGCCAAAGTGAAAATGGCTTTGAATTTTAATCTGGGTTTAAATCCCTACAGACTGCAGAGTAGCTGAGTTCAAGAGAAGTGGACTAAGCTGGAGCTTGCTCATCTTTGCAGCTTCTCTGTACATATCCAAGCCTCCTGTGTAGCTGCTGAGATGGAGCAGAGGTGACCTACAAGGTGAGTGTGTGGGCTTACAGGGCAGTTGTTAACTGACGCAGTAACTGTCCCAAATGCCCTCAGATCAGGCTTTGGTCTCTGATCACACAGTATTCCTGGTCCTTTTGATCAAGACCCATTCACATCAGCCTGGTAATATGTGGATGGGCATAAACTTGGCAACAGACAGAAGATGAAGCAGAGCCTGATTTGGGAGACAAGAAAAAGTGTTTCTTCCCATATCAAGCAGGAACTTTCTGCTGGCACATTTATTTAGTATTACTCCTGAACTGGTGGATCAGATGAAAGCTGGTCAAGTGGAAGAGAGGGCTGTGCTGAAGAGAACAGGCTCTCCTGATAATTGCAATGCTGCAAGCATTCCTACAGTCGGTTAATAGATTTCCCCAGGTCCTCTGTGCCAGGTGAAAATTTCCTAATTAAGGGGAATTTATTCCATTTCCTTTTATTGTTTATTGTTGAAGAAGTGACTGGATGGAGTTCCAAAGATGACAGGGTGGAATTTTAAACTAAAAGCAACAACAGATCAACACTGGAAGCTGAAATGGAGTCACAAGCAAGGCTGGGGAAAGGCTTGTATTGTTTATAAACTGCAAAATGTGCAAGAGACTTCAGCTTTTTGAGGAAGTGAACAGCCAGAATGATTATGGCAGTGTGCTAAAATCTAATCATCTGGTTTTGAGGCTCTGAAACTCCTGACTTTCATTTTGAAAGGCAAATGTTAGGAAAAAGAAGCATTATAGACATCTGAAATCATGGCCACTTAATCTTCCCTTGTTTCAGAATTGCTCCTAAATCAGTGAGGGAGTTTAATCTTTGGAAGACTTTGCTCTGTGTTGGGAAAGTAAATGTTGTTCCAAGGGCAGGTGGGAAGCAGTGACGTAGGACTGGTTCATGTGTTTGGGAATAGCCAGAAATGACAATTGTTGTCTTCTCTTTTTGGCTCTGAATTTCTGGTGACCTTGAAGGGTTATATGCACTCAAACATTCAAAGACATCAGCCTGATTTTGCCTCTTGCTGGCTTTAGTGTCTCCAGCAAGTCTCAAGGTCTTTCCTTGAGCAAAGGCAGTGGGAATGCTGGATCTTAAAAATGGACACCCCTGAACCTCTGCTTGCTATCTGCAAGATGAGCATCACACTACCGTACTGTTTGCATGTTTCTTTATATTATTTCCATGAAAGCTGAGATATAAATGCTAAAAGTTACCTTTATTAGTAAGTAGAAATTATTCTGTTGTGGATGTGTATGTCCAATACATGCAGAGAGGCAGCGTGATTTCCATACCAGTGTTAAGGATTTGCAGTTCTCTGATTCAACTCCATTTAAACATGATGGAGTGATTCTGCTGGCTCCTATCATGCAGTGGAAGTAGGAAAGGGAAAAAATGCATGGAAATAAATGCACAGTTCCATTTCCCTCTTTGGGACTCGGCTTTTCTCTTGGATGCTGGTTGTCCTGTACAAAAACAGTTACCTGTCTGCATGGATTAGTAAGTGTCCTAACCTAATTTAAGATGCTAGCCCAAGGCAAATGAATCATGTAGCAAAATAATCACTGCTTTTTTTCGCCACCCTGCTGGGGGTGGGGTGACATTGAATGATATTGCTATATTGAGATACAAAAAATGGAGTGAAACAAGCTGCAAATGAAGGCAATTTTCTGTGTCTGTCAGTAATCAAATGACAGGCAGTTATGCGTGTTCCTGAGGCGGAAGGGAGAGAGCAAGGGAGTAAAAACCACTGAAACAGGCTCATTTTCTTAGGGTCATCAGGTCTACTCACTTTTACTTAGGGAATGCTGAATCTAGGAGAGAAATCTGATGTGGTTGTGTCCTTCATAGCCAGTGGTGGCTAGCATCAGTTTTGCCAGAGAATTGGTGGATTTTGCTTTGTTTGCTCCTGAAAAACACCCATCCATGCATCCATTTCTGGTCTTCATGGTTTATGTAAAAAGTCCTGCCTCTGAGATCAGAAAGCAGAAAGGGCTGAGGAGAAGCAGAGGAATTTGTGGTGGTAGTGTTAGTGCATGGGAACCACAGTCTTTAATGTACTGTAGTGTCACAAAGTGGGTCTTACTTTGGGATATCCAAAACCTGGAAAGCTCAACCTGCTGGTTTAGGAAGGACTGTACATTTGGGTTGGAAGGTCCCTTAAAGATCATCTAGTTCCAACCCCCTGCAGTGGCAGGGACACTTTCCATTAGACCAGGATGCTCATATCCCTGTCCAACCCAGCCCTGAATACTTCCCTTCCACAACTTTCCTTCTGACTCTAACAAAGGGGAGGATTTGCTGGAGTAAGAAGGGTGATATGGTTAAGGGTTGTGGAGAAGATCCAGGGTGTAGTGGTACTCCTGCCTGGAGTTCTCTGAGGGCATCACATGCTGGTTGTGGTGCCAGGCTGGGACACAGTGTGGAGGATGGGAGTTACAGTGAGCATTTTGGGAGACAGTGTGGAGAGTAGAAGTTACAGTGATTGTTTCCTTCTTGCAAATCCTCACTATCTTTTTGCTGTGCTATTGCTGACAGGTGAACTGTTCTGTTCTCATATTAAAGGGCTAGGAGAGGTGGCATTGGGGAATTCCTAGAGCAAACCCCACCTACCCAGAGATTTGAGTCCCAAAGTTTCTGGTCCCCAGTTCTGCTCTCAGAATAGCTGTTTCAGCACTTGTGTGATTCTCACCTGTTTAACACTACCCTGACTTCACCCAGAGCAGCAGAGCTTCTCTGTGCCTAAGCCAGAGTGGAAAGTACGATTCAATGACGCTCTTTCATGCTTCAGCTTCCTGACACATTCCAATAAAGCTGTCTTATCCCTCTTATGCCACTCAAATAAAATAATACTGTCTATTTAAAAATACTGTCAAGCAAAGGACATAATTCAAAGCTCTGATTTAGGAAAATTGCTTGTTTGTTAGTAATTTCCTTTTTCCTGATTCAGAGCTTGCTTGTTCATAAAATATTGATTTATTGGGCAGGCAAGGATGCTCTTGGCAATGAAGATGAAAAGCAGACCGTGCTGATAAAAATACATAGGCTTTTTTATATTTTTGCAAAAGCTAAGCTTGGAAAAGGTAGCTTAGAAACGAAGGCAGGCAGAAACTATAGGGGCTGTTGGTGGAGTCAAAACAAAGTGGAACAAAGAGTAGGAGACAAAAGAGTGGAGAGAATAAAGAGAGAATGGAGAAGATGAAAAAAATCAAGAGCAAAATGGATGAGAAGCTGTTGATCTGCGGAGGTGGCAGGGGGAAAGCAATGTGTTTGAAATTAACAATAAAAACTAGGACTCATGAAAAGCAAAACCGGGAAAACAAGGTATGGAAGTATTGAGAGACCCTGGTTGCAAATAGGAAATCATAAAAGGTGTCCCTACTTTACCCAGTCTATCCCCCCTCTCCGTTTTCCTCATGTAAGAAGCAGCAAAAATGATAGGGAAAAAGATATACTGAGATTGTCAGAAGGAAAAACTCACCTTGTGTGCAAGCCTCTGAAGGTCATTTCTGCTATGGATCTCTGAAGTCAGAAGATTTTTCCAAAGACTGGCCGTTTCTGAAGTAAGGCAGAGCATTCTCAACAACAGAAAGAAAGACTTGTTTGGGACAAATCGTAGTGTGTTTTGAGACCAGTTGTCTCCCATCTTAGCAGTGTTGGGTCACAGTTATCCCTCTGAATGGCTTGTCCCAGAGCTTCAGGATTTTTATGCCTTTGTGTGGAATGGGCAGCTGCAACGAGAGGCAGGACATACATTAGGATTGATCCAGCCCAGTGTGGTGAGGCCTATATTTTAAAATATAGACTGGGAGGAAGAATGTAAGGAAGATACTAAGTTGAAGTTTGGGCATGTAGTTGTAGGGATAATAAATCCAAGAAAGGAATCACTACAGGTCCTCTGTGGAGGCTGAAGTGGTAAATGACCACATGATTGTTGTGCATATGGTGAACTTGTACTAGCCTGATGTAGAGTGTTGCCTGGGGGATGGTGGACGTCATCGTGAGTCACTCATTCCTGTCTCAAAAATGCAGGAAAAGAAAGACTTTACCTCACAGGTGTTTGTGGTGAGTGCCCAGTGCAGAAAAGGTCTTTTATGTATGAGTCTTCTCCCTTTTCTTGCCTTCATGTGCATGATCCTATAGCAACTCCATGCAGTATAGAGGACACAAGCACTAATGTATCTTACAGGTATTCCTGTAAAGCCTCATGCAGAGTTGTTTTTCTTATTTAATCTCAGTGAAACAGTTCCAGAAGAGACACTGAGAAGAGCCAAACAGATGGGGTTCTCCGACAAACAAATTGGGAAATGTCTGAGGTTGACTGAAGCCCAGTGCCGTCAGCTCAGACTGAGGAAGAATATAGTGCCCTGGGTGAAACAGGTACGTGTGTGGTCCTGGGGGAGGCTTCCAGGAGTGCAAGGAGCAGGAGACCTCCGTGCCTTTAGAAACCCCTAGCTCTGTTAACACCCACAGGAGTTTTGATGTTGACATGAGAGGATAACACACTTCACCCATGTAGCTGTTCTTCTGCACTGCAGGCATCATTGTAAGGCCATGAATATTCCCAAAGAGACTCACAATATTCTTGTTTCTATTTTGCATGGCTGAGGGGGAAACACAGCTATGGGGCTTCAGGGAAAGGCTGAGAATGTTGGTCCACCTTGGTGTGACCACGAAAAGCATACTGTGTCTTCTCTTTTGGTAGTAAATGTTATAGGCTATAGTTGAAGTCTGCTACTGTTATGGGTTCATTTTCTATTCATTGTGATAGCATGAGCCTAATGAGCTGATCTGGTATTCGTTGCAGCATCACTAGGTGTTCTGCTGCTGCATTTAAGGGTATGTTGGTATTAAACTGCCACCAGCTGGTTTTCTGTCCTTAATGGGGAAAAAAACACAACCCAAACTACTGAAAGTTTCTGAAAGAGCTTGTCTGTATCCTCAGGCCCAATTCCAGGTGCCAAATCTCCTTCTGTTCCCCAGCTGCTGTTTTTCTTCTGTGGCTCACCTGGCCACAGAAACGTGCCTGGTCTTGCATTGAGTTCTCTCAGTTGTATATGGCACTGCAGTGCTGGATTGATTTGTGTGCCAAGGTACCCTTAATAAGGTCATTCTGCTTGTGCCTGCAAAGCATATGTTTCTTCTAGTTCCATGAAGTATGTCACAGTATTAGCAACGGTAATGAGCACCAGACACTTAACAAGGTGCTAATGACATAAGGTCACATTCTCCATTATTTGCAAGAACTTGGACAGCCACTGAGGATTCCTGAAACTGCTTGAAGGTTCGACAGGTTTTTAAAGGGTATAGTGTATAAAATTCGTTTCAGGACTGCTTTAATATTGTTCCCCGTTTAGTATTCTGTGTAGAAACTTTTCAGTTGTTCATTCAGGGAACTTCAGCACTTGCTGGTGTCCTGGATGGACTAGTCACGATGTATAACATTCAGTGAGTAGTTGACACAAATAGTTTGTGAACAGCCTAGTAGGAAAATTGTTCTGGGTTCCCTGGCGACTAACCATGTTAGAAATCGTTGAAAATTACATATAAGGGGTGGTTGAAAATCACTCTTGCTTTGTGTGCCATTTAATTATCAAAGCACAAGTTATACTGCAACATAAATATGTAGTAACCGTGCTGGTACTCAGCATGATCTCGAAGTGATGCTGAGTACATGTTTGTATTCAGTGTGGGAGTAAGATGGAATCAAGAGTGGGGTGCGAAGATTCCAGATGGCCCTACTAAAGGGGGCAAGAGACCTGAAGAAATGGAGATCTGTGTAACTAATGCTGACAAACAAAGTAGAGAATGAGGGCCTTGGCGAGTAGGGAAAGTATCTGGGCTGTGTAGGTGTTTCACTGAAGAGGTGCAACGCTGAAACTACAGCTTAGAAAGAGATGGTAGAGTGTCATGTTGACTGAACTGTAGGGTCTGGGGGAAGGTCAAGCATATGCTGCACAGAACAGTTCAGATCACCTACTTATGAGAGGAAAACAATAGGACAGAAATAGGAGCAGAAGAGTGAAAGAGGGAAAAGAAAAAACCCAAAACACCTTCATGTAGGAAGGATCATGCACTGGCCAAGTCACAATCCCTTGCTTCTTCCCTGTACAGATTGACACACTGGCAGCAGAATACCCAGCAGTGACTAATTACCTCTACATCACATACAATGGGCAGGTAGGCACCTTGAGAAACAAGTCTCACTGCTGTCTGGTTTGATCTCTTTCCTCTATGCCACATTATTTCTGGAGATTTTGCAAATGTCTCAGTCTCTGTAGCAGTTACTTTGGATGGTGTTACATATAATCCCCTTACAGAAGAC
This sequence comes from Myiotriccus ornatus, assembly GCA_036023395.1. Lineage (NCBI taxonomy): Eukaryota > Metazoa > Chordata > Aves > Passeriformes > Tyrannidae > Myiotriccus > Myiotriccus ornatus. Next base: position 1,934,845 of record JAYRBT010000002.1, read on the forward strand.
TGGGAACTTCCTCTTGCTCAAATCCCGTTCTGCCGCATTTGGTGTTAATGCCCCTGTGTTGTTAAGATCCTGTCATATATCATCTGTACGTGCACAGGTAGGTGCTGGGAATGCTCAACTCATGTTTCACTGATCTCATCCCAGCATTCATTTTTGTGTGAATGTTCACAGCTCCTTATGGCTGCTTCTATAGCCAAATCAGAGGTGCTGTGTCTTCTTTGGTTTGGGTGCAGCACCACTAATTTCAGGAGAGTTGCACTTGATTTACACTGCAGTAAATGAGATCAGACTTGAGCCCTAAAGGATCAGACTACTGGATATGAGCTGAGCACCAGAAACTGTTTATTCTGAAAAGCACAGAGTTAAGGTTCTGTGGAGGACATACCTAATGCCTTTTTGCTCTCCCTTCTTAGGAACATGATGTAAAATTTGATGACTGTGAAGTGATGGTGTTAGGCTGTGGACCGTATCACATAGGTAAATCTTTCTTACAACTCCTCTGTTCTCCTTGAACCCTCAAACCTTCTTTGGATATTCTTGTGGTTCATTTGTTCCTCTTCAAATATGGTGACAAAACCCTCCAGAGTACAGTGCTCAGGACATCAATACCTAACTCAAGGTTTGCCTTTTATACTTGCTCGGGGACTTCATTTCACACCCTGGAAAAAAACAGGAAAATTTTATTACTTTTCGCATAATACTTGGTTATAATTTCCGCAAAGTTTTATGGAATTTTTTTGTCTTCTTTTTTTTCACATATTAAGGTCTTAAGAACCTGATACCTTGTATCAGGAGGAGTTTGTTGCTCCTACACCTATCTTACATGTTTACTGCCCTCTCATGACAGTGTTACACACTATACATTTTACAGCTGCAAGTATAGGTGTCTCTGAAAATATTTTGATCTTTTCAGCTGCTTTTGTATAAGCAATTCTCTGTATGCTGTTTTTTCAGCCCACTCAGGTCATTATACAGCATAAGAATTTCTTCATGGCTGTGAGTACTGAGTAGACAGACTGTGCTGGCTTCTATATATGATGACTTTCACTTTTTCTATTAATGGATCCCTCCAAATAGCTTGCAATTATTGACAAGGAAAAAATTGCTTGTTATTCAGAAATACTTCTGCTCTGCACCTTGCAAGAAGTGGTGATGGGTTTTGAAAGCTGAAATTGAAAACTGCATCCATTTGTTTTGCTTGGATGGAGAGGTCACGTGCTGCACTCCTTTTGCTGTTTGTAGGACATGTCTTCTTGAACTCAGTTTCCAGCATGAATGTTGAGATGAGTGAAATCAGAAGGAACACTTCATGATTATGCTTATTTTTTGTGAATGCTTCCTTCAGTCAGTGTGCTGTGTGGCATGGTTATAAAAGACATGAAAAAGATGTCAATGTTCTTTCATAATTTACTTGAATGTATGTGAATCCACTGTGCAATGACCACTCCTCATTGCTTAGATTAGCCATGCAGATCTGGTCTTGGTCTCACCTGCTCTGTAGCTTTGATTAGATCAACACCCTCATTGAAAGAAGTTGCAAGTAAATAGAGGCTGCTAAAGGAAGCCATTACTTGTACCTCTAAAAGACTTTTTCCCAGGTGCAATAGCCAAGTTGATTTTTTTTTCTCTCTGGTTATCCTTTTAAGGCAAGTAAGCAGAGTGCTCTTCCTCTATGCTCTCAGAATTGTAATCAGAATTCAGTGGGATCAACTTAATGCTCCCTGCCAGGTCAGAAAGGGCTAAATGATTTGGATGGAAGTTAAACATGTGACATTATTTCTATTTCCTTTGTGAAAATTGAGTTTTAGATTAAAAAAAACCCAACGTTATGTATCTTATTTGAAAATATCCTGAAATATATTGCAGGAAAATCTTGAATATGTTTACACTTTTGCAAAATAAAAATATTTAGAGGAAGTGTGAAGCCATTTCAACTCATGCTATGTTCTGTGTTTAAAAAGAAAATTGTCCAAACTGAAGTGTATTATTTTGAAGTTTCTTGTTAACTGATAAGCCAGATAGAAACATAGTGTGAATCAGTGCAATTACACACTCTTGAACTTCAGTCCTTCACCTTTTCTTCACACGTGAAGCCTCTCGCTCCCAGAGAGCCTGAGCTGCAATAAGTGACCTGTGCTCCATGAGGTGTTGCTCAGGTATTCAAGAGTTTGTGTGAGGCAGCCCCGAAAGCAGTATAGATACATTTTATTACCTGCCTGGATCAGCAGAGTGCTCTGCAAATTTTAATGTGATTGAAACCTGAAAGTGAGTTCAAAAACATGCCTGTTTTGATGTAGTCATTATCTTCTGAGGAGCAGTGTCTGTTTATGTTACAACAGTTGTTACTAGTAATACTATTTATTTCCTGTCGTCCCTTTTCCCATGTTTGGACATGACCATTACTGGATGTGCTTGGAATACACTTAGAGGTGTTCAGCTGTTTTCCCAGGTTGTATCTGAAACAGTCAGATGGGGGCTGCAGATGACCATTGTGTTCCGAAGTTGAAGTTTCCTATGCATATAAAAGTACCTGAGTAATAGAAGTGGAATACAAAAAGTGAACAAGCATCCTGTGTCCCTTCTGGGAAACATCCAGTTTCAGATTTTATTTTCCTCTCTTTTCTGTGGGGCTTTAGCTGAGGCTTAGACATGTTTTGAGGTTCTTGTTTGACAGAAGTATGGAAACAACTTGTGTGCCTGTCAGTGAGTGACCTGTGCCATTCATCTCTTTTATGCTAGGTGGTGGAGGCAGCAATTAAACACAGCCTGAATTTCCAATGTATGTTGTTACACAATTATATATAAAAATAATATCAGTGGTTAATGACCATGTAATGCCCGTGAATGCATCATGATGAGGCCAGAGTTTTCTTGTAGACTGTAAACATAACCTTTTAATGCTGTTCTTTAATATGCATTGTTCTCTGTTTATGTTACCCCTCTTAGATGTTTGAACGTAGAAATTTATAGGGTAGCAGCTGTTCACACAAGTCTTGATTCCAGTGTTCCCTGAAGCCACAGCATTGCCCTAGTCACAAGTGCTGCACCTGTCCCAAGTTTAATGGCTAAGTCCTGGTGCTCGCCTGTGCACCAGGTGATTCCCTTTGAGCCTCTTGCCTTTCGAGGTCACCACAGTGGTTAGTCAGGGTTCAGGACGGTAGGATATGCTGCCCCACAATGCTGCCAGTAGTCATTGTGGCTTTAAACTAAAGTAAAAGGATTGCTCAGCGCGCTTGTAGCAAGCGTGGGTAGAGCCATTCTCAAATCTTTGTTCGCGAAGCCTAGCCATGATGATGAAAAGGATTGCAGAGTTGCTCTGGAAGTGTTGTTCTACCAACCTGCCTTACCTGGTGTCAATGCACAGGAAAGTCAAACTCATCGTGCTGTAATTTATCTGTTGTTGGTTTAGCCATACTCTGTTCTTCTGGAAGGTAAAAACCATTTCAGTCTTCTGTTCTTTACACTGCATCTGCAAAAAATGCTGCCTTTTTCCCCTTTTTTCCCTCCTGGGGCG
>JAYRBT010000002.1:1940061-1975790 GCA_036023395.1 Myiotriccus ornatus
AATTGGAGTTGGATCAAGGGTTGGACTTGATGATCTTGGAGGTCTTTTCCAACCCAATCTATTCTATGATTCTATGAATATGGAAAATGTTGGTTTCTAATCAGAACTCAAATCTTAGTCTCGAAGCTCTGTTCTTCAGCCATTTGCAAAATACTGGCTAGGAGCATTTTTAGATTGCATATTCATGCTTTCCTATTTGTACATGTTGTTTTACCTCTTCTATAAATTTTTGTAAAAACAGATTACTATTGGAAAACATAGATTTAGGGCAGGCTCTCTGGACTCAAAGGCTGATTTTTTTAATGCTTTAGGATTATGCATGAGGCTCAGCTCTAAAAGCATTGAACTCTTATTTACTTAACAGAACTGAACTTCTGAGCTTGGGGCATGGAGCAAACTGGTGTGACAGTTTGTCAGACAAGTTCCACTGATGAAACACAGCATCTAATTACTGCAGGATCAAAGAGAAGGTAGATACAAGTGATGAGGCAGTAACGGCTCATTTCAACACGGAGTGCTAGTAATTAGCAGGTTGGGTGAGAAAAATACATGAAAAGAATAATGCATGTATATTGAAACTTGCATTATCCTGCTTGTCACGGCAAGGCTTGGCAAGTTTGATGGGAGGTGGTACAGATCTCAAGGTCTAATAGCAGCATTCTGTGGTACTCAGACCTAAAGGGGTAGGACACTTGGCAATTTCCCGAGCTCAGCCAGCCATGCTCATAAACTGGACTATGCTTATGCTTTTGGACATGCTTTTAGCCTCTCCTGCTTGTGAAGTAAACCAAAAAGTGATTGTGAGAGGAGAGAGGGTAGGGAAAAGGCAGCAGGAACTGAGGTGGTGAGAATAAAAAGGGGGATAAGAGAAATGGTGAAAGAGTTTGCAGAGGTTTTTGCTACTGTGGCTTGGGTATGAAAACAACCTATTTGATGTTTGCTCTAAGGGTGTTAAAGTCATCAGTGTTTGAACCTAAACATCAAAATCAGGGTTGTGCTGTTTAATAATTCCCAAGATGAGTAGTAAATACTCAGCTGTTTTAGAACACTTTTCTTCAGTAGCAACAAAAAGAAATGGTGTCATTATGTCTAATTTAGAAGTAGGGAAACTGAGTCTCTGAGGAATAGAGCAGCCTGCACAGAATCATGCAAAAGGCCATGGGCAGACCTAGGGACAGAGCCCAGACCTCCAGCACAATGTAGTTTAAGTTGTATTATTTGTTATATGTCATTTCTTTTTAAAAAAATCAGTGAGCCAAGTGCTAATATCCTGTTAACAAAATAATTCCTCAGGCAAATGCAGTTGGAGGTCAGTCCCTAAAGAAACTATCAAGTTAAAATTAATCTGATTCTGAGATCCTTCACCAATCCTGCAAGACAGCCGTCTCTCCCAGCTTCATATGCAAAGCATGAATAGTGCCATGATTTCAGACTGTTCGTTTAACCTCTCCTGCTCATTGGCCTCCTATGGTTCCAACAGGCAATGAACTGTGGCAAATACTTTGAAAAGTCCTGGATTGCTGGCAGACTGTAGATAAAACCATCAGCAAACAATGGACAGACTCCTGTGCCCTCAGTAGAGATGATTCATCAGCTCCCTAAATGTAGTTAGGATTAGCAGCAAAATTTGGGTAACTGTTAAGCTCAAACAAATAGGTTCACTGACTGTCCCAGTTTTAGTGATTAGACAAATGAGGCTACATTGAGAAGCAAGGTTACCAGCAAGACTGAGGCAGCTGGAACCTGCCTACCAAAAGATGCTCACAGCTTCACACAGCCTTATCCCAGGGATGTGCTCAGCTGTCCCTCCTTTCTCTCTTTTGTGTCCTCTTTTACCTCTAATTGACATTCACAGCTGCTGTGACTCACCAGAGACTGAGCTGTGCATTGGAGCAGAGTTTAATTTACTGTGAACATGCAGTTAGGTGGTAGTCTGTGAGGACAATAATTTAAAAAAAAATAAAATCCCTTCCTTCAGATTTATTGGCTTTTTGTTTCCAGAGATGTTCCCTCTTAGTTTTAATATCTCTCTGCTTGAGGCCTCTACTGATTCTTTTTCAGTTTCTAAAATAATCCTGAAACAATTCATAAAACTAAAGGAGGCTCTTAGGTACAATTTTAATGGTCTAATTTGTTTTCAAACTCAGGGAAAAAGAAAACCCAACTCTATTACTAATTACTTAAAACCAGCGTAGTAATAAAAAGAGTGATTTTTGTCATAAAGGGAATAATAATTCCCTCTAGGCTTCTTTCACTAGATTATGTATTGCATATATTTTAAAGATATCTAATGGCAAGGATGTTATTCAATTTCTTTATAATTAAAATATGGCTGATGATATAGTGATATGCAGCGGCATCTCTTTCTGTCTGCCCACATTCTCAGTGGAGTAGTCCTGTTCCCTGGCAGGACAGTGGCTGCTCTTTGGGCAGGAAAATCCTTTGGGAAACAGCAGCAGAATTGTAAAAGAAGAAGTGAGCAGCAGCTAGGTTCAGTTTATGGTTCTTTTTGAGTAAAAATGAGTCTATGATTCTTTGCTATCTGCTTGAATAAGCCATCTCCTCTGTCTCCTTAGGGCTAGAGTCCATAATGCCATCCCGACTTTGATGTAGGCAGTCTTTGAATTTTAGAGGCTCAGTAGCTGGAATTGTTTTAAAGGAAGAAATAAGCAGCAGCTGAGGAGAAGCTGCTAGCTGGGACATTGACATTTCAAACATCCTGAGGATAGATTAAGATGTTGGTTACCTTGGTAGCAAAAGTAGGCCAACTTGTTATCCAACAGGAACCCTTCCAAGCTGCAAGAAGGAGTTTGCTTATTCACTGTCTGGTTCTCATCCATGTGGGATGGTAAGAGGCCCAGGGACTAGGGAGAATTAGTCTGTTTTGAGTGGGTCTGGAAGCATTAAGAAACAGATTTCTTTTGCAAGTTGGAGATGGTGATCTCTAATGTCATGAGACAACCCTGTGTGGGCACAAAACAGCCTCTGTCCTTGCTCCACGCTCTACCAATGAGGTATTTTTCACTGCCTGTCCTGAGTTCTCTCAGATGGTTGCTGTTGGCCAGCAGCAACATGTCATCCCAGCAGTGGGGGATGACTGCATGGGGAAAAGATAAAAAAATAATCTCCAACACTGTGTATTAGCCTCCTAAGCAAGTAATAATCTTGTAGACTTTGTGATAAAAAGTGCCATTTAACTGCCAGACTTTTTTTAGTGGATTTTTATTATGGTAGGAAATTAACTACATCAAAGTTAAGTGGGGCTTGTACTACCATTATCATCTATTTTTTTGCAGTCACTTGTAGTCCATCCTGCTCTCAGCTTACAGACTTGCCACTCCAAATCCTTTTAAATCCCTGATGAAGGGGTTCCTCTTCCAGGAAGGCCAGTGAAGCTGCCCTCCTTCAGGAAAAACACACTTATTAATTGAAAGAACATCGTTCCTCTCTCTTTTAGAGCCAAACTGTGAATCACTTGATTTATGTTCTTCATTTGTTAGAAATGGGTAAAACTGTAAAACACATTTGGTTCAAAAGAGCCTTCACTGCAGTTGTACTGTGGGCCAGATCCTCCTTTGGGCAAAGTTTCACCAGCTTTAATTTAGCAGTAAAGTGCCCATTATTTAATTACCCTCAATTATTACACAGTCTAAACACAATTCATATCCTCATAGTTGTTGCAGGTACTCTAAGGCCTTTTATTGCTATTGTAAATTTTCACACCTGACTATATTGTACTTGAAAGCATTAGGAGTTCTTTTTTTACATAGAAGTCCATATTTGCATCTGAAGGAGGATATGTATTTGCAAGCAAGCTCACTTGTGTAGTTATTTACTCTTTATTATTTCCTCACTTAAAATGTGATGGCTGCCCAGTGACAGACATGGAATGCTCCAACGTGTCTAGAGGATGCTGTGCCACTTGCTCCACCTCAGCTGCCTCTGGAATTAAAGTGCTTACAAATAATCTGTGTGGAAATGAGAACATATGTCAGTTTGCTGAAATACTAGTTATTGTCAAGGGCACTACAAGAAATGAGGAGCTAGTCAGGAATGAGCATGGATTAAAATAAAGGGCTAAGTGTGTCCAGAGTAATCCACCCTCACGTGCTGTCTGATGTGTTGGGCTCTGCTGAACTAGATTCTGCTTAGCTTTGTTACACTCCTCAAAGACTGGCTTTTGGGGCTAGGAAAGGTGGTTTGCTTAGTAAATAACAGTGCTGGCAGAAAAAAACCCCATAAATTCCAGTTGTTTGCCATTGCCTCACTTCTGGAAGTTACTGTCTTGCAACTCTGAATCTCTTCTCTCCCTTAATGGTTTAAAGCCATTCCTCCTTGTCCTATCTATCTGCCCATGTAAAAAAGTCATTCTACCTTTTTCTTATAGGCTCCCTTTAAGTACTGGTGGTTGCAGTAAGGTCTCCCTGGATCTTCTCTTCTCGAGGCTGAACAACCCCAGCTCTCCCAGCCTGTCTTTGTAGGAGAGGTGCTCCAGACCTCTTCCTTCTTGTTGGCCCTATGCTCTGTCTTTATTCACAGCAATCTGAAAAGAAACATGATCTAAATACTGGATTCCTGTTTGTAACAGCTCTTACTATTTAACTTGGACATGACCGTGCTCCTTTCTGTCTGCTGGCAGGGATGCAGTGGCTGCGTTATTTCTGTAGGAGGGCAGATTCCCAATAACTTGGCAGTGCCACTTCACCAGAGTGGAGTGAAGATCCTTGGCACAAATCCTCTGCAGATTGACCAGGCAGAAGATCGCTCCATATTCTCAGCTGTTCTGGATGAGCTGCATGTGGCCCAGGCTCCCTGGAAGGCGGTCGGCACACTGGTAAGTTGGTATGTGCATCCGGGAAATGATGAAGAAGCTGGGGTTTGGTATGTGCATCTGCTCGGGAGGGATTGACTCACTGATGCATTTCAAGATTCCAAAGTTATTTAACTATTTTTTACTGCCAGTGTTGCAGAACTTTTTGGTCCCTGTAAAGCGATGCTACAGCAGCACTGGGAGTGGGTGGAGACTGGAAGGGAAGTGTCTTTATATCACCTTTACACAACCTGGGGTATATACACAGCAGAAGTTAGCACCACTGTCAGGCTAGTCTAATCTATCCTGCTGGCCTTAAGAACTGCTCTAGCAGGTGGAATTTGCAAAGGAATAAAGGTATCGTGGCACTGCTTTTTTTTCCTGGTGAAGCTCTGTGGACAGGGAAGGTCTGAAGGTGCCAACTCTGGAACCAGGCCACAGTCCCCGACTTCTTCTCCCACCATCTTACTGGCTAATACAGTGCAAATGCAGTCAGTGTTGAAATTTTGGTATGACTTTAAAATATTTTCTTGCTCACAGCGTGTTTTTCCTCCCTTTCTTTAGAGAGATGCAGTTGAATTTGCAAGCTCAGTAAAGTACCCGTGTTTGCTGAGGCCCTCCTATGTTCTGAGGTAAGGCTCAGCCATCAGAGCTCAGCAGGATTAGGGTATGAACTCCAAAGGCCTCTTTGAGACAAGGGTGAGTAATCTCAGGGATGTGTGGAAAGCTCTGTGCTAGGTGTACATGGCATAAAGCTGCCCATGGGACAACTGATCCAATCAATGAAGTAAGCCAATGGATCCCTTAAGTCCATGAGGCATAGATCAAAGGTGGATCCTAATCATAAGAACGTCTGTGTAGCTATATTACTGTTTTCATATCTCAAACCCACTAACCATCTGGGATATTCTTTAAGGTTCCTGAGACTATTACCTGTACAATTAAATCAGAAGATTGTTTGCCACCAGGAAAAACAGAAGGGAACATGCTGAGGCCATTTATTGGGGTTGGCATCTGTTTTCAGAAAATGGCAGTGCATCTTTTGAATTCAGCTTCTTATCTGCCAAGCTTCTCCACTTGCAGGCATGTTTTATGTCCCTACACGGTGGCAGCTGCTTCTTACTGTAAGGTAAACATACGCATATATTCTTCCTAAGAGTGCCAAGGCAGTGGAAGGATTAAAAAAAAGGTTTATTTCAGATGCAAGGACCACTTTTCTGAGATGCTGCATGCATCGGGCCTTCAGGGGAAAAGGCCAGCTTCTGTCCCCACAGGGCCGTTTTTGTCCTCTCTGTTTCTCCCCAGTCTTCCCAAGGCCTTGGTGTGTGTCTGTTAGGGCTCTCTCTGTCTTCTCACATGCCAGAGAGCAAGGCTGAGAATTCCTTCTATGCAGGGGAGGGGAGGAAAGCATTGAAACCGCCTTTGAGAAAGAGTTAACATTTAGGCAGAAAGCCTTCCTAGCAAAAACCGAGTTCTAACACTCTGTTACAAATCCTTCCAGAAATGTATCAACTCCTACATCATTAAATAGACATTTTGTGGAGCCCCACATTTCCAGCAGTTAGACTTTTTGAGGAAGTTAGACCAGTGTGTACACACAGTAAACTCACACGTTCTGCATGTTCAGTCTTTGAGGAGTTTCTTCATAGCTGGATGACAGCAGAGAGAGGCAGTTTGCTGGGCACAATTTACAAGTGAAAATAAATTGAACACTGAATCCTTTTCCATATGAAGAAACACATATCAAAATGAAGAGGCACAATATCAATTTCTGGGGGGAGGAGGGGCAAACACACTTTTTATTTAAAAAGAAGGAAAGGAGAAGGATTTCTTATATCTTCGAACCTCAAGGAAATATCTTTAGAAGAGACTCCTGAATGTGACTTTTCTATCTGGTTTCTAAAGCTTGCAGTGGGGTTGCAAGCAAAGTTAGAAAACAGACGTCAGGTCAGGAGTATAAGTTAAAAACTGCTCCTGATGAAATTCTCCAGATTTTTACGGAACACTTATTTTAGTTGTTGTTTCCATCTGTATAAAATCCATTATAGGCCCTTTCCATGTTAAATATTTGCTAAAGGGTGTCTGTCGAGGTTAGAGGGACTTCAGGGAGAAAGATAAAATTAGAGGATGTAAAATTTGATAAACCAGAGAGTGAAAAGCCTGTGCTCTGTTAGTCCTTTATTTGTAGAGCAGCAATAGTCCACAGCTAGACTTTTTCATCCTTTGAGCAGATATGACCTTTAATATTTGCCAGTTTCCTTGGAAAACCAAGTGCATTTCCCCAGCAGTTATGTACTGTGTGCACCAGGTCACATCCTCAGTGGTGTTACTGGCATAGGTCCATAGATTTAATTGAACTCTATTGATTTACATCAGCTGAAGGGGTAGTCTAGTAAATATAATCACTAAGGTACTTGTTTCTATTTATCTTAGGGTAAAGTGACTGATTTTGCAGGAGAGATCCTTGTTCCACTTTTCCCTGCAGCCTCTGTGTGGTGCCCATCAAAGCAAAGGGAAAGCTGTGCACCAGTGGTAGAAATGGCCAATGTAACACCTTTTTTATAAGATTGTTGTCTTTAGAAGGCACCTGAATCACTGACTCTGGACCCATGTTCTCCCAGATCCCCCTTTCAGATACTGCTGAGAGCTACATCTCAAATGTAGCTTCCAGATTACAGTGTCTGCATCTACTGTGCCTCTCCCTTAAGGAATAAGACCTTAGGGGAGGAACACAGTGAAATGGCCAGAAAAGAACAGCCTGGTTTTTGTCTGGATTTAACTTGTCACAGCCATCACCAGTGACCTGTGCATTCCTCTCTTCATCTGTCACTGAGGAGAAATTGGGCTAAAGTGAAAAAAGTTTCTTTTTTACCTGATCTCACAGCTAACCTGCCCCTTGGAGAAAGTCTGGACCGTAGTGGAGCTGTCTGGCTGATGAGCCATCTCCCTCAGCTAAGGGGAAGGTTCAAAGGCTTGACTCAGGAAGGGGATTTGTCAGCAGTGCTAAGGGTACTCAACCATAGTTCTTCACTTGCTTCTCTGTTATGGTTCTGAGATCTCCTATCTTCTCTGGGAAGTATAATGGAGGGTCATTAGGTACCATCTCTGCCTCTCTTTCAATCAAGATAGGGGTAAGTAGCTTGAGTCAGGAGCTTCCTTGGCTAGTCTCTGATTGACAGTCCTGTGCTGTGGTGCCTAACAATGATCACAGTGGAAGCTGACCTGATTTGTTTTCTCCCCCGGTCTCACAGTGGGTCTGCAATGAATGTGGTATTCACTGAGGAGGAAATGAAGAAGCTGTTAGCAGAAGCCAGCAGAGTCTCTCAGGTACCAGTCTTCATGCTGCTACTGCTTTTTCTTTTTGTGTTTGCTCTGTTTGTTTCTTCTCTACTGTGTTTTCCATCTCTTTGTTTCTTTATAGTGTCTTCCTTACTCTTTCCCTTCTTTGTTTGGGGAGGAGCCACTTAAATTGTAGTTTGACTCCTCAGTTTGTTCCCTAACAGGCTCCCTAGCATAGATCCTGTGCAGGCGTCCTTACTGACGTGGGATGCCTGCATGGTAGCGTGTTTCTGAATTGTTTTGTCTGTCTCCGTTGAACAACTTAAAAACTTCATCTTGGCATCTCTTCTGAGGTTTTTTTCTTCCTTATTTTTTCTGTTTTTTGAATGGTCACTGTTCAGAACAGTCCTATGGTACCATAAACACTGCTGTCACAGGAGTCTTGGAGTAAAAAATAAGTCGGAGACGAACTCTGAAAACACAACTGGCTATGGAAGCCAGATACATTACTGCTTGTTAAACAGGTGATTAAAGCTTGAACAAGAACAAAACCATTCAGTTTTTAAGTATATGAGGCAAATGATGGAAGTTTAGCTTTTCAGGAAGAAATGGTACTGAAGGAATGATAGTAATAATATCCTGAAGGATAGATTAGTGTGGAGGCAAGGAAACCACTTACTATAGTCTTTGAACAAGTTTTAGAGGGAAAGTACCACTCTTATTTTCATCAGAAGGAATTATTTAACTAATTCTCAGAAGACCTCAGGGTCAGACTGTGCTAGGGTGCCAAGTTCTTAGCCATGCTCAGCCTCCCAGAATGACTAACTTCTCTCTGTACTTCATCTGAAGTACTCTGCTTTGTGTTTACACTCACAGCAACAGCCCAGACAAGAGCCTTAAGCCCCATTCAGTGGAACAGATCACTTTGTCATGCTGCTGGGTGGCTTTATGATGGCAATGGATGCCCTGTAGGAGCCTGAAGCCAGGAAAGTGCCAATTGGTCACCTTAAGTTGTCACAGCTTGAGTGACCTGAATTGGACAATGCTGTCCTTCATTGCTGAGAGGTCTCATCACTGGTGCGAGAGGTCTTGGTGGGAGTTGCACTTGTAAAGTCTTGGCAATATGTGATGTATTCTTAGGGGAAATAGAGGGTGTTCCTGTGGAATCCTTAGGGTGTCCAGTTCTGCTTCACAAATAAGGCACTGCCACATGCTGCAAACATGACCAGTTGCACACCATGAGTTTTTGGGTGCTCTGATTCTGATTTTCATCTGGTTCTGCTCTGTAAAACTAGATTTAGATGCTAATTTTTTGCCAGTGTAGTCAGACTGCCAAGGAAAGACTTCTTCCTTCATCCAATATTGTGTATTACCAAAAGTTATGGTATAGTTGAAGTTTTGCAAAAAGCAAACCAGAACGAAAATAATGTGTTCTGTTTCTAAATTAGGAGGGGTTTTTCAGCCTTGTTGAGGCTTTGTGGTCAGTGAGTGGTTCCACAGAAGCTACCAATATTAGTTGTGGTCATCTTTCTGGGACACGGGCTGCATTTTTCTGGTTACAAACCCTTACCTAATTCTGCTCTGTCCAGCAGAGAATCTCCAGGTAAAGGACCTGACCAGTGTTGTTCTGTTGTTTTAACTACTTTGCTGTTCTGGTGTTGTACCATTATGGCATTTATGTTGTCAATAACGTACCAAACTTCTTGTGTGAGTTGAGACAGATTGAAATAAACAAGGTTGTGTGCACAGTATAAAACCTTCCGGTGAAAAACTGCAGCAAGACAGAAAGGTACAGGACACAAGCCACTAAATTTATGAAACAGTGTCCTTGCCTGTGAATTTACCCTTGCACTGATAAATGGAAGGGATTGTGTCTTCCAGCTTTTGGAGTTGCTTGATATTTTTTCAAGAGAAGCCTTAAGAGCATGCGCAGACTGTCATATATTTAATTTTATTCTCTAATAAATAACAGGTAGTTAATAGTGGATGAGACAGGTAAAATGCTGGGACACAATGCTGGCTGAGAAGAATGAAGATTAGATTTTTTTGGAGCAGGTGTCTAGGAGGAGAAAGTATTAGAGGGGAATGGGGAGTGTGGTGTAGCATCCCAGACACAGGTAGGAGGAAGGAGAAGGAAAAAAATCTGTACCAGGTATTGAGAGACAAGGACAGGTTGTTCCTGTCCAGCTATAATTAGTCACAATCTCTCCCTGGGAGACCTAGGAAACCAGGCAGAGAAATTAGAAAGGAATGGATCAGTTGCCTAAAATACACGATTAAAGTAGCAAACAGCCACTCTACAAAGTCATTAAATATGCCAAGGATTAGTTATTTTGTGGAGCAGTATGTTCAGTGAGGTGTCTGGGAGGCTCAAAGGGAGGAAAAATGGAAGATCTTGGAGGTAAGGATCATCCTTGAGAGACAGGATCAGAGGTCATTGGATCCATGCACGTCTCACTATCTTACTTTTGCCATGATCTCACGTAAAAGCCTGCTGTGGTTTTGCCCCAGATTTCAAGGTGTCATTATGGAGAACTCAAACTTTTGCATCAGTGGTTTTGGGGAATTCATGCCATGTTATATTATAGTCTTTATATTATATCCCATATATTCTATATATTATATTCCATTATATTCTTTCAAAATTAACTCATCTGTGGAAATAATGATAGATTGATCTTTTGGGATTCTGCTTCCCAAGGGGTCTGGATGGTCTCCAGATACTCTCAAATAAAAACTTAATTATTTTTTCCTTGTCTTGATGACAGGATCACCCTGTGGTACTCAGTAAATTTATTGAAAATGCCCGTGAGGTGGAAATGGATGGTGTAGCTAAGGCAGGAAGAGTAAGTACTTTGCTTTTCTTTAGTTGTAAGCTTGTTTTTCAGGATTGGAGATCTGCAAAAATGTGTGGTTTGAATGATTTACAGTACAGCCATGGATTTGTACTGAGAAGGGTAGAGAAACAAGAATTCATTTTAGGTTCAAAATCATTATGCTTGAACAGTTATTTTTTTAAAGCCTTACTTATCCATGTAAATGAATCCTATAGAATATAATTTTTACTGCATTTGCGAATCACTGACTTCAGGAATTACTTTCATCAGAACTGTATTAGCATGTGTTATGTAATTGCCACAGTTATTTTATTATTACAACTTCACCTTGCATTTCATTACTCAGCAAAGACAGTTCTCACGAAAAACCCACAAACTTAACAATTAACAGAAACACTCTGTTTTCATAGCTAATTTTTAACCAGCAGACACAATCACTTTTTTTGGTATCGGGTAGTGTGCTTTGATGCTGTTCATTCAGTTTAAGTCCTTAGGCCTGAATTTCTTCCATTTGCTTTTCTCTGTGATAAAAATGCCATGAGAGTGGGCAAAAAATAATACAGCAGTGATGTTAGTCCGTTCTTGTTTCTGGTGGGGAATGACAGCTTTTTTGTGCTCTGGCCAGCAGAACTTAAAGAGCTGGTTTAAAGCTTAATTAGCTTTTACCTTCTGAGTCCATGTGTGTTAGAGAGAGGAAGCCTTTGCATGTCCAGGCTATGGTGGGTTTTATCATGTTCATGATTTGTTTAACCGTGGTATGAAACACACTGACATGATCTCCTTGTTCATATGCTTTGTGTCTGGCTTCAGGCTTATTCTCCTCCAAATCTTGGAAAATTCACTTTTCCATCCCCCCTTCCCATCTGTATCCTCTTTTGGATACAACTGTTCAGGAGACTGTGGTGAGGATGAAGGAACAATTCATGAGAGAGGGAGAGATGACCAAATGCTGTCTTGTTGCTGTATGCAGGTTATTTCACACGCTATTTCGGAGCATGTGGAGGATGCAGGTGTTCACTCTGGAGATGCAACCCTCATGTTACCCACACAGACCATTAGCCAGGGAGCCTTGGAGAAGGTAGGTGTTGCACTAGCACTGAAAAGAGAAAAGGAAATAAGAGTTTGAATCTGCTTTCCTTCCATCAACAATGGAGGAATCAAATCATCAATGTTTTTTTCTGAAGGCCAGTGTGATATATGCAAGCGAAGGACGTCACAGTGCCCCTGTGACTGGCTGTGCTGTGCATAGCATCATTTGAAATGTATCTCATTGATTTTAGCAGTAGGTGTACATGCTCTTAGACCCACTGGATTGTTTTGTTTCCTTGGTTTAGAACCAGTTTCCATAGCAGTAGAGGATTGTCTAATTCATACATATGCCATGGCTCACTTTCTACTTACTTCTCTCCCACAATCATTAAATGATTATGTCAGGTGTAAGACTTTATAGCTGCCTGCTTTTCCAAACATAATATCAGGATGAATGAACCTCACCTAATCTTGACTTTTTTCCCTTTCAAGAATAAACCTGGTAATACAAAGTTAGTTGTCAAAATGCAATTTTTAAATAAAATATGCCATCGCCTGCGATGTCATCCTGTTAAGGGTTTGCTTGGAAGCCAGCAAAGTCTGTCATGCACTGATCTGTGCTCCAGCTCTGTTTCCAAGAATGTCCAAGGCCTTGATTCTGAAAATAGTTGTCTCCTGAAGCAAAGTTATTCAACACTTGTACTGACAAATTGCCATGATGCTGTCTGTTCTGTGGGACTTACTTATTTTATATACAGACATTTACACTTTATTTATTTGTGTTTTATAGGTAAAGTCTGCTACCAAAAAAATTGCAAATGCCTTTGCCATCTCTGGTCCGTTCAACATCCAGTTCTTGGTGCGAGGCAATGAAGTGCTGGTAAGAGCTCCTGTGACTGTGGCAAGAATTCAGGCTCTCTTTAGGTGCATGGTTCCTGCATCCCTGCTGAGGAAACTCTTTGGCAGTAGTAGCTGTGGCAACTGACCTGCCTTGTCTGATCATGTGGGCTCACGTGTGCCACCCCTAATCACACAGCTCTCCCTGTCTCTGTGGGAGAGAGCATCCTCCTCTGCCTTTTCATTCAGGGTTAACTGAGTCTTGTTGCCTCTCTGCCAGCAATAGCTTTATTTCGCTGTGGGCTGAGGTCCTTCCCAAAATTATCAGTTTGGAATAGGATGGACAGCACTGAGACCTGTTCCTCATCCTATAAACTGAATATCGTGGCTTTTAGATCTCTGATATCCTCTCTCATCTTTAGCTATTTTGGTGTTAAATTAAGCCTTCCAAGGGATTGGAAAGAAAGCAAGACAATGTTTAAGCCTTTAATATAAGCCATTAAGGTGATAATGTGAATAGTCCTAGTAGCTATTAGTAACAGAAGTACAGTGGATGTTTAACCCTTTGTGGGTAACAGATGGCTTTCGGTTGCTAATGGAAGGAGGGCAGAGGAATGAGAGCAGAGTACAACTGAGGAAATAGTGACTAGGAAGAAAACCTGATGTAGAACAGAAGAGATGCATAACTGGTAAAAGATCTGTTTGTGGCTATTAGTTGAGTAAAATGTACTTATTGTTTCCTTTTTTTCTGTATCACACATGGTTATTCAGACACTGCACAGAGGGACAGACGGGAGTTTTTTGTTCCTTGCTTTCCCTCATCTGTGCTTGTCTTTTCTCTGCACAGCCCCCCCTTTTCAATTCTACCTTAAGTTACTATTCTTGCCCCCCTTCACTCCCCTTCATCCTCACTTAACAATGATTCCTCTTCTGCTAATCAACTCAAAGGTGGCTCCTCAGCAGGATGCAGAACTTCTTTGTTACTTTCTTGGGTCACTGAATGACTTCCACATGTGGATGAGGGAAGTCAATAAGGATAGTCCAGCCTTTCAGGAAGTGCCACTACCATGGAAAAAGAACAGGCACTTCTAGAGGTTGTACCTAATGCCTATGCATGAGTTTCCATGCCTATTGCACATTAACTTAGGGTACAGCATAGCATGTTTTCTGAGTGAACTCTAGCTTGTCCTCAGTTCTAATATTCAGACAGTAGAGAGAATCCTCAGTTAAAAAACATCAGGCTACTTGTATCTGAGGCTGGCCACTCCCCACCCCTCATCGCTCTTTTAATACTGAACACAATTTCTCTGTCTCGTATTTGGCAATCTGAAGCTCATCTCTGCCAAGAGGACTAAGGACTGATTTCTAGAAATATGAATCAGTCTGTTTCTTCGCTACACAGTGCCTGACCCTGCTATTTCTCTTTTTTGATCCCATCAGGTGATAGAGTGCAATTTAAGGGCTTCACGTTCCTTCCCCTTTGTATCGAAGACTCTGGGTGTGGACTTCATTGATGTGGCCACTAAAGTGATGATTGGAAAAGAGGTTAATGAGTCATCCCTCCCCACACTGGAACATCCCATTATTCCATCCAAATATGTTGGGATTAAGGTATGCTTTCCAAAAGAACACCAAAAAGCCCCACTACAGAGCCAGCATGTAGCACGTTAATAGACAATTTGTACTTCAATGCCCAGAGAGAACAATTTACTCATTGGCCAAAGGTCAAATTGACCTTTTGTATTTTCTGTCAGGATAATTGGAAAATTATATTTGGATATCTGGAAATTTTAGAGAAAAATCAAAGAAAAATTATCCAGTGATTATTACCAAAATCAATCGTCCTTTATTTTTTACTTCTAAGCTACTCTGAATCATGTTTATGAACTGCATAATAAATTTCCACCTGCAGAATTGAACACTGAAGTTCAGGCTATTTAATAATACTATCTAACATATGTGTGGACATGTACAACCTTGTGTTGTGAGTGCCCCCCAGATTTCATCATGAGGATTTGGGACTTGTAATCCCCTTTTTATACAGCACCAGTTAAAATAGATGTGGAAGGCTTGGATCCTTTTATTTCAGTAAGGGCAAGGTTTTACTCTTCATAATTGCTAAACTTATATAGCACACAAGATACCAAGGTTTACTGTTGGTATTTTTGAATGCTTAGTGGAAGAAAAAAAATTAATTGAAGTTCCTAATCATAAAAATCCAGGACAGTATTGCAAAAAATCCAAGGAATAATGAGAATCGTTTATACTGAAACTTTCAAGCTTTAATAGCTTCCATATCAACTGAAAACCAAGGAAGCAGAAAACACCCAACATCTTCCTACTAATAAAATGTTTAGATTTATTAACATGCAAGCCAAATCTGTGGCCCAAGCCAGGCCAGGTTATTTGAAACCAGTGTAGAAGTGGCTTTACATTTTATTTTGATGCCACAGATAGGCATGATCTGAAATTTGAACTTGAGGTTTTTGTTCTTGCTTTTGTGAGTCTTACTTATTTTTATAAATTTCTGTTATTTAGACCTAGGTCTTCTACACTGTTGTTAGCTAAACTGTCAAGAGTTTTTACTCTCTTGGGAGTGCTGGCTACAGAGTGGAAAAACTGACTATATTCCTCAAAACTTCCCACAAAGCCTTTTATACTCTTTGTGTTCTGTGTGGATTTGTCAAATATAAGAACTTGTTCATACCTTTGGAAATGCTAAACTTTGAAAAATATTGCAGTTTAACCTCTTTGTCATTATTGTACGCTGTCTTTTCTATCCTCTCACAATTTATTGCTAGGAATATTTGCATAGAGACAGGATCTTGTTTTTCCATCAGGTCTTAAATGCTCTGAAAAGAGAATATGAAATTCTCTTCCTCTTTCACATCCTCTTTTGTGGATTTGAGTCTCACTGTTTCAGCTTTAGTGACTGCAAGACTGTCTTAACATGTTTGCTTGTAGACTGATGCAAGTATCATGGCCTGACCAAGGTTAAATCCTGGATAGAGCATGACTGACTAAGTTTTAAATGGAATTTAGTGTCAGAGTCTGTTCCTGCTGATGCATTTTTATGTTAATGGCAGACAAAAGCTGGGGAGCTAGTAGAAGACTTAGCTGTTTGTTAGTATTCAAGACAATATGTGCATTAAAATAATTCACCTCGACTGCCACATCCCAACTTGAGACTCTGGAGTTGGCCACTGTAAAAATTTTCTCTTTACTTACAGTAGAAACAAAACTGATTTAAAAGTCACAAAAACAGAGGACATTTTTTGAGAAACCGTGTGAAGTTGTGCTGTTGCATTTCAGCTGGTCACTGTTAGGTGTCATGAAACAGAATCTGTCCTATCTGCAGTGTTATTGTCAGAGACTTCTAGGAACAGAATTATGTCTGTGGATTTAAAAATAGATTCTTTTTTAAGCAACAAGAATCCTGTCTTCATGAGAATGCCATGAAGATGGCATTTAAGACGTGGAGAAGCCCTATAGAAAATGATTCCGTAGCAGGAAATTTGTTCCTTGGTTGTCACATGTAGTCATTTTTCATTAACAGAGTTTCTTTTCCTCCCTCCTTTTTCATTATTTTAAGATCAAATTAGACAAGAGAACTCAGAGACTGCAATGACCGAAGTCCTCAGATAATAATAATGATCAGGGGTTTTAATATTTTCATACAAAAGATTATGAGTGTGTATTTTGGGGAGGAGAAGGAAAACATGAAAATAATCTGCAAATTTTCATCTGGTTTACACTAAAAGAATGTTTTCTTGTGGAATAGTTTTAGTTTTGTGAATGAAAAATTTCATGGAGAACAGTTTACTCAGAAAAACCCATTGGATTTATATGCCATCTCTCCTTGTTCCATGAATTAGATATTTCCTAGACTTTCTGTTTTAAAATGTGTTCTTAAAATGATACTGATATTGGGCTACCACTGACTGAAAATCTACCACTGGAACGTGAGCAGGACTGTAAGAGTTAGATAATTGATTTACTGGTGAAACACATGTTTATTTGTTCCAGTCCATCATTAGAGGGCTGAGAGAACTAATTTGCCAAGTACTCCTTTGCTTATCAGCCTTGACCTCTGCTTTTTTGGATAAATTAATGTCTCTTTCTGGCACTTCCAAGTGTACTGGAATTTTTATATTTTTTTAAATGATGCATTAATTTGTTTTTTCCCCTTCCTCTTTCTTTCTCCAGGCCCCAGTGTTCTCGTGGTCCCGGCTGAGAGATGCTGACCCTGTTCTCCGATGTGAAATGGCCTCTACTGGGGAGGTACCTTTTTTTTCTTAAACCAAGTTAACTTTAAACTTCATGAATCTTAGAAAGTGATCTTATTTCTGCCTGAATCAGTCTAGCATCTGTAGCTTCTTCAGAAAATTAAAAACATTTTCCTTAGCTGTAAAAAACAATGTCTTGGAATACCCAGTTTATTCAGCCACTGGATGTCCCTCTTTAGCTGCATGTCAGCTCCCTGCGTTGGACCTAGTTGGTGTGACAGCCTGCAGTGAGTTTATCTGAGAGCTGTTGGGTTCTGGGAGGTTCTCCCTGCATCAGTCTGTTCTATGAATCATCTGCTTCTGAACAGACAAGTCCTTACAGCTTCCAATCCCCCCATGAACATGTGCTAGAATAGTGATGTTGAGACTCCGGGTCGTGAGTGGTTGGTCTTGGAACAGTAATTAAGGGCAGAAAATATGTGTGGTATTTTCTTGTTGCCTAGTAACCATCAAGGCATGCCCCAAGGTGCAAAAATTGAAAAAGAGTGAATAAAATGTGTTGGCTGCAGTAATGACTGTTGATAGGATGAAGAGACTGGGCAGCTTTACCCGCTCTTGCTATAGCCGGGCTGTGAGGCGCTTCTGAAACGTCTCTCAATGTACACATGGCACACTGTAAGGGCACAGGGCTGTTCATTTTCTGCCTAGGCTCATCACCCTCACCCTGGGGCTACAGGATTCCATCTAGATCACCTGAAGAGACATTTACTCACATAGAACAAAGAGGTTGCTTTATGAATTATTGCTGAGCTATGAAGGGCTTCTTTAGATACACTCAAGCGATCTCTAAACTTACTTCCTCTGTTGCTTCTAGAAAGAGTTGCAGCAGCAGAAACTTATTCTGGGCCAGAACTTATTCTGGGAAGTGATTAAATACGGAGACAATTAGATTAGGCCTTGTGCTGCACTACCATACCTAGGCAGGTGGCAGAGTCTGGGCTACTTTACTGGATGTGGGCTCGGGTGTGTCTATAGGAGCTGTTTTCATTAGGAAATATTTACCACTGTAATATAAAAAACCATGCTACCCAAATGCAAGCAGAGAACAGCCTTAGGTCTCCTATATTTCTCCAGAATTACTTTATTTTACTCTTTGTAATGTGTGGGAAATCAATATTGCAGAAAATTTCCTTTCAATGTAGTTAATAAGTCAAGTGGCTTCCGTGACTTCCTCATTTTCAGAACACAACTGAATACACAATCTCCCCTGCCCCCTCCCCCACAAAAAACCCAGCTCTATAGAGAGTTAGAGATTACCATGGGGATAAAGGAGGGATTATTAACTTTTATGAGTTGGAAAGATCCATATTCAAAAATGCCATAAAGTGTGACAGTTATGAAAGTCTTTCTTCCGAGTGAGATGAGGATAATAGCTTGCTTTGGGTAAAATGCTCAATTATTCCTCAAAGACATTTCTCACACACATGGCTTGATCTGGGCTTGAATTTGTTATCCCTGTCTCTTTGAGTATTGTGGCTGTTTTGACCATGCCATAATGAAAAACCTCTCCTGGCAGGCTGGAAATACCTGTTCCAAGCCTAGAAGACACGGGGTTGTCCGTCACCCTAAGAAGTCCAGGATATACACAGGATATAGATACACTGTAGAGCAGTGTGAACATTTGAGGATGAGTTTTAAAGGAAAGCTGGCATATTAGTTATCGTGACTTTTTTTTATCCCTTTCCTTCCGGGATTTTAGTTGTTCTTTTTTACTTCAGAAGATGTGGCAAATCATCATTTGTTCTTCTTTCATGAAATAATGGTTTCTGCTCACCACGGCAACAGTAAGGCCATGAATCTGAGGGCTAGCTCTGGAATGGGAAGGACCGTAAGAGGAAAATGGGAAAGCAATTCTCAATCAGCCCCTTTATCCCATCTGTGTATGTCAATGGATTTTTTGTTTCAAAGAGAAAAATCTGTGACAGTTTCTGCTTCTGACTGTTTTCCAAAAAATGTGGAGCTGGCCAGGAAAAGTGAGGGTTGATTGATTTTTTTGTTTGTTTGTTTGTTTGTTTTGTTGTTGTTGTAGGGTTTTTCTGCTTTTTTTAAACTTCCACAAAATCTCATGCATTCCTCTTTTTGTCACCAGAATTCCAAATGCTGGAGAACTGCTAAATGATTCTTACTGGTCTTCCCCTCAAGTTTTTTTTTATATAAAATAAATTCTTATGAATTGGCATGATTGCTTTGGTTTTTTCCCTAAGTAAATACTAAAAGTTTACTTGAATTTTGTACATCTGTGGACTTTTAATGGATAAGCATCTTTATAAACCATGTTTTTCCTTCCCAAGAAATGCCAGGAGCACTGGAGAGCACAAGCACTGCCTTACCTTGGTTTGCAGCACAGACAGAGGAACTTGCTGCGTGCAGAGCCCTCGCTGGTGTTGAAGCCTTATATAATGTTAAACAATTTGCAGTGCACTCCCTAACATTAGAGCAGAGGCTGAGCATTCCAATAGCTCAGCAGAATCAGTTGTTGTTATTCCTCAGTGTGCTGTTTGAAACTAAAGTGTTGCTTACTCCTTCATTATTGCTTCATTAAAATGATAAGATTTGTCTACAATGATTTTCTGATTTATTCCCACCCTCCCCATGCCTTCAGGGTCCATGCAAATGCAGTCTGACTTCTTTAAGCAGAACCAAAAAAGCCTGTTTAAAAATTTCATTCCTGTTTCTTGTTAAAACAATGTTTTTTTGGTTGTTTTGGGTTTTTCCCCTCACGTTGCTGCCTTTGTGCCTTTCCCCAGGTTGCATGCTTCGGGGAGAACGTGTACTCTGCCTTCCAGAAGGCTATGCTTGCCACAGGGTTTACATTTCCTAAGGAAGGGATTTTGATTGGAATCCAGGTGAGTCCTAAAAATCAAAGCTGAAAAAGGATTGACACAGAGGAACTCGGTAGCTCTTGCCTTGTTTTCATTCATGTGGCTTAATGGCTTAAATGTGTTTCTCTGCAATTCATCCTGAAATAGAGCAAGACAAGGAGGAACAAATGCTCTGGAGAGATCTTTATTGGATTCAATATGGCTGGCCTGATTGGTTTTCCCTCTGTCTCCTAATAGTTTCTACCGGGAGCTGCAGAAGTTTGCTGGAAGCAGAGGCCTAGGATCAGAGAGCTAGAAGCCACTTTTCTATGGAACAAAACCACAGACAGGCAGTTCAGAGAAACATCCCAACTGGAACCCACAGAACCCATAGAGCTCACTCTATGCACCCTCCCAGATGGGAGTCCTGGCAAATGTACTTTCACCATATGATCATATAAACCCTCTACATCTGTGCATTGCCTCTTGCCCTTTTGAAACCAGTTCCCCTCCAACCCTCCAAACAGTGAGGCAGCTTCCGTGCTGCAAAGCTGGACCTGCTAAGGTTTCCTCTTGAGTGTATGTTTCATTCCAGGCAGAGCTATAGCGTCATTGACAGTGTAGAAAATGTGATGTTTTTGGGGTGTTGTGGGCTAGTTACTGATGTAATTCAGTGCTGTCGGGCCACGAGGCCTCCACAGGTGTGGCACATTCCTCTCCTTGTTGGAGCCATGATGGGGAATATAATCAAGTACAGTGGGGTCAGGGGTTAAAGGACAACAGTCTTTACCCTGCAGCCCACTTCTCCTGCCATTGTTCCTCACCCTTTTTGATGATGCTTCACAGCCAATTTTGTTCCCTACCCTGCAGCTCCTGTCAGCGAGGAGTAGCTCAAAAAGGAAGAGCCAACGCTCTATTTGGGTAGTGGTGTTTCTGGTTTCTACACCTTGCCAGAGCTCTCTCCTCTTAGGGACTGCCTTTCAGACACATACTCTGCAGGTTCAGTGACTCCATGCCAGACTAGAGCTTGGACTTCAGCATTTATCTCTTGCTGTCACCATCCCTGAAAGATGCTCTATGTGACAGAAAGTTTAAATGACATCATTATGGGAATATTGTCCAGTGCAACGGCTTTTGCAAAGAACTGTTAGGTGAGGGAGTTCCTGGTGGGTTTGCATTGGGAACAGCACTGCCCCATTCACAGGCCTGGATCAGTAAGGAGGATGTGTGTTTCAGGACAAACAGGGGGCTAGGCAGGAAAGCAAAAAGCCTTCGCTCTTTATCAAGGAATAGCTATCAACTGCAAGAAACACTTGCAAACTTTGGGATGTATGTGTGTTCCTCAAGAATTCAGACACTTCCACTGCAACTAGAACGTTCTTGGGCCCCATAAAACCAGCTGATTGCCTCCTGCCATTTCCACATTGTGTTTGTAATAAGCTTATCCCCTACATGATTGCATAAAACTGATAAAACAAAAACACAGAATAGATGACTTTTCCTGTCAGACAGCTGGGGTGTGAAAAGTGTCTTTGGCTGTTTGTGCCAGCAGAGAAAGCAGAAAATAAGAAGGAAGTGTGTGAAAAGTGGCCAGAAAGGAACATGATTTCTGCTAACATAGACTACCACTGAGTCCGTAAGTGTACACATATACACACATCTGTAGATGGAAGCTGTTGCTTTGTTACCTTTCATTAGCAGAAAAGTCTTTGCTTGCTACCTAGATAAAGTTTAAAATTAAGTGTGAAACTCTGGGCAGTTGATACTATGTGTCTACTATAAATCTAATCACCTGCAGTTTTAAAAACCAGCGTTTTTAAAAGGGAGAAAAGCAAAGCCAGGAGAAGAAAATGTTTGAAATATAAGCCTGTTTTCCTGATAGCAGCTAAAGGGGAACAGGCAGCAAAAAGTAATTTTACCTATAGAAAGCCTTTATGTAAGTTTTGTGTCAGTAGCTGTTAAACTGAGCCAAATGTTCTTTGCACAAAGGTGTTAAGAAAAAAGAGAAGTAAAAAAGAAGAGATAAAGCTAAAAGCTCAACTCCACAAACCTTTTAAAAGTAACAGCATTCTGACTTTTTATTAATGAGTGTTTACCATTCATTTTCTTGCGAAAGAAACTTGAAAATAACAGATCAATGGCTTAAAGGTTTCTTTGCATCTCAGCATATTTCTTTTATAAAGAGTTTTATAAACTCCAAATCAAATGTGCAAAATTACTGCTGAGAACCAGGTATTTGTCCCTCCCCACTCCACAGTTTGTCACCTACCTACTTTTCAATGGTCTGCTTTGAAACTGAGGGGAAATAAAGCCCTGTGAGAAGAGAAGGTTGACATGCTGACCTAGACATGACATATAGACTGTAAGTGGTCTTCCCTGTGTATTTAGCTGGAGAAAAGGGGAGTCCCTCACTGCAGGAACAAGAAACACAAGGAATGAGGAGGCATCGGGCCGGCTGTGAACACCAGAATGTCACAGGATGGTTTCCCCAAGGTGTTCTGGGGGTTGATGCTTGTCAGGAGCACGTACACAAGCCCCCTTTGTTGTCTCTGAGGAAGGTGCTGTGGTTCTTCTGCAGTGGATGGTGAACTCAAAGCACTTTCAGAGGCTTCATTACTTCATGACTAGCAGCTTGCACTGATTTTTAAACTGAACTTTTAGCCCTTGCAGAGAGAGAAATAAGAAGCCACACTGTCTTGTATTCTACTTCCTTCATAAGTATCTAGGCTCATATTTTGGTTTTTTGGTATGCCGCACCTTTATGCCATTGCTATTAGTCATTGTGAGGTGAGAGGATGCTGCCTTCCTGAAGGTGAAAGTCAAATGGATGTAGTTAAGAGGAGTAGAAAGGGAGAACTTGATTTTCTTGCAAATGTTTCGCTCTGTGGTGTTCTGCAAATCAAGAGTCAAATGGCTGTGCTGTGATCTGCAGTCCAAACTGGTTCCAGTATGGCCAGGTAATGAGCCCAACCTTGCTGAGGAGCTTGCAAGTTGGTGTGCTTACAGCTTGCAGTTCAAGTGGCAATGCAAAGGTGTGGGTAACCCAGAAATCACTCTCAAGGTCAGACAGGTGAGTGTTCCTTGGTATCTGAGGGACAGCACAAGGCAGGTTGTGCAGTCAGCTGGGACCACAAGCCTGCTGGGTTGTCCTTCAGCTGTGAGCACTCTCTGACACTGCCCAGGTTGAACATCCCTGGGATTTTAGAGGCCCGATGCTCTTCCAGGGTAGATTGAGTATGGCTTCCTTGTTAGACAAATGGATCTGTGCTGGTTTATGCAATCTGATAATCTTCACAATCTGGAAAAATCTATGATGCTGAAACCTGAGTCTGTCATTAAATAATTTATATTTTATGCAAGAGGAGTTGAAAAGCTAATTTTTTTTTCCTTCCTGATTGGGCTATTCAGCGATATCTCTGGGATGGAGTGCATCTGTTTTGCATCTGTGGTGGTGACCACGAGATGCGGAAAGCATTGATAAAGTATTTTAGTTTTAAATCCCAGCCCTCCAAGTCTGTTGTTTCAAGGTAACCTTCAGCCTTAATTCCTCACGTACCAGAATTTTTGTGTCCTCCACAGTGGATTTGGATGCAGAATTCAAGATTATCACAGGAGATGAGATGGCTTCATATTGTGCTGGATCTCACTGAGAACTGGTGTAGCTGTACTGACTGAAGTGAGGATGTAGCCCTTTACAAATAGCAAGGCTTCCTTTCAAACATGAGAGGGGTTATAAGAAATGGAACTTTTTCGATAAACGAAAAAGCATACAATTCTCCTACAATAAATATCTTCCACTAAATAAATCTGCTTGTCCTTCCCACCTTTAGTAACTAATGGTTTCTTACACAGGTTATTTCAGCTAGCTTGTAAATCTAAGGCTGCTCCAATGCAAGCTGACAGCTGTAATTTCTTTTCATGGAGAGGCTGTTTTATGTGTCACAAGTGTTCAGTACATGTTTGATAGAAGTTTATAATACTATTGTGAAAGCCAACTCTCCTCACCAGAAGGCAGAACCCTTCTTTCTGACTGGGAAGCTGCCAACCCTGTCACATTGTATATTTATATTTTCTAGTTAATGTACAGAATGAGATGGCTTTCAGAATGAGGTTCTTTCCAGAGTGCTTGGGAAAAAACCCTGTTTACTCCCTTTCTTCATAAAAAATTGTTCACCCTTCAGATTATTGTTCTCTCACCCATAGAGGTTAAGCTATCAGTAGCTCCAGCAGGGACAAGGGAGCTTGCAATAATATTACTTGCAAATGGCCAGGCTAGGCTAAGGTTAAAAGCAAGGTTTGGCTTGCCTTGGCAGTGAGAAGGGCATGTGTTGCATCTGATCTTCGCATTGCTGTACCTTCAACATCCCAAAGATACTTATGCTAGCATCAAATTTTCTCTCACCTTTTGCTCTAAAATGGCTTGTTCAAGTGCAGGTATCTACAGGAGGTTGTCTTATCTTTCTAAATAGTGTTGGATCTGGGTCTGCATTTTGAGAGAGCCTTTCAAAGGTGCCCTATGTATCTGGGCATTCAGGTCCTTTTGGGAACACAATGTCCCAGTCTCCCGAGTGGTTTGTGTCTTCCATTTCCATATGCCTGTGGCAGTTAGAAGTGAACTCACACATACACAGACTCCCATCCATGTGAATGTGCAAACGGAGCATCCGAAAGCAGACCAAAGCCCATCCATATATGTTAGCTGCCAGAAGAGAAAGCCAAATGTTTGAGCAGAGATTGAAAAGATATTTAATTAAGAGCAGAGGAGACTCTAGTTAGTGTATTTGAGAAGGCAATTGCCTAGATATTTAATATGCAATAGTAAATCTTCCATAGTTGCAGTCAAACTTAGTATGAGAAAATTTACCCTGGTGTTGTAACAAAATATGTCTTAGCTGGGAGTGACCTGGGCTTCAGGATCCAGACATTTGTCTTGGCAATGGCTCTGTATGTGCACATGCAGAGATTTCTGTGCACCCACACACATTCTCTCAGCACAGAAAGGTGTATTTGCCTCTTAGCACAGTCTCAAATATCTCTGATTTGCCCAGCAAAGCACTGTTTCTAAATCCTAGCTTTAATGCTTCATCTAAAAAAATTTCCTTTTTCAGAAGTCCTTCCGCCCCAGGTTCCTCAGCATTGCAGAACTACTACATGAGGAAGGCTTCAAGGTAGGTGGTTTCAGTTATTTAAAGCTAGAGAGCTTTCAGAATCTGAAATGTCCTCAGCCTGCTGCAGGAACAAGTTGGAGTTTCTTTGGAGACAGAGAAAAAAGGATGTTTTCAATGTAAAACAGGGATTTTAAGCTGAGTAATCCATGAAGTCAGCAGGTATCACCCAACTAAAAGTTTTCATGATTGCTTAATTATGTGGGACTGTTGTGAGGGCAGAAACAACTCTGGCTCTGCTATCAGCGTGTAGCCAGGATGGACATTATAAACTCCTCTAAGTTCTCCAAGATACAAAAATGGTAACAAGATGCCATGTGTGGCAGGAAACAAGGAAGGGAAAACCTTTTGTGTGGAGAAGATTTTTATAGTGCTACTATAAAAAGTTTTCATTGATATTCACAAGGTGCAGAGATACGAACTCTGTGGTGTTTGTATCCCCCTTGTAACTTTTTTGCATTCTTTGGCATCCACGTCTGTATGGAAAGGCAACTACCAAGACAGCCACAGAAGACTGGTGAGAGCTTTTACAGTTCTGCCTTTCAAAGCTTAGTGCTAGACATAAAAAAAAAAAAAAAAAAAAGGTGGCAAAAAGAATCGTAAGTGATTGAACTTAAACCCTATTGAAAGTCAGAGGGATTTAGTTTTTCCTGAGTCACTTCACTGCTTCTGGATGTATTACTTCCATTCGTTGACTATCATCCATCAGGAAATCCCAGATAAGAGAAATCTGGGAGAGTCATTCTGTACTGTATGGAGAGACACCTTTGTTATGAAAAATTCTCTCCAAAATCAGCTCTGACAACCACGGCTGAGTGTTGGGTCAGATCACAGGAGTTAAATGAAAAGATTTGGTATGAAGAAGCACACAGTAAATAACCTTTTTTTTTTTTTTCTCCTTCACAGCTTTATGCCACAGAAGCAACCTCATACTGGCTCAATGCTAATGGTATCCCAGCAAGTCCTGTGGCGTGGCCATCGCAGGAAAACCAGAGTCCGAGCCTCCCTCCAGTCAGGAGGTAAGAGTAACACTCACCTCATCAGAATTGTGTTAACATCCAGCACAGCAAATACAAGGGGCAGATTGTTGGTCCTGTTGAGATCAAGGGGACTTCAGATTGAATCCAAAAGTTTTGGTTTCCCTGATTCTGTCTGGAATTGCCCCAGCAGGGAGGTTTCAGCTTGATTAATGAACATCTTATTGGATAGTCCTATTTAACATGGCTTGGAGGTATTGCTCCATGTTACACTTTCATGCAAGGATATATGGAATCTGAATATTTAGCCTTTAACAACAGTCAGTCGTGCCTTTAACGTGTTGTGTAACAGAGTTGTGTTGGACTGTATGAAGGCTGAATATTGCTTTGCATTGCTGATTAGAACAGATATAAAGCCGAAATTCCTTTGTGGCAGCTTAGTGCCTTAACACCTTGTTTTTTGGGGTGAAGACTAAACTGAAATGAAATTTTTTAGTGTTGTTTATCTCCATGCCTGTGCTATTCATCAGAGTATTAGGCAGGACACACTGTGATACTGTCGTGTGCATTGTCTCTTCAGGCTGGTGAAGGATGGGAAAATAGATCTGGTGATTAACCTGCCCAACAGCAACACCAAGTTTGTCCATGATAATTATGTGATTCGGAGGATGGCTATTGACAGCGGGATTGCTCTTCTCACTAACTTCCAGGTACTTTCCATGTTGTTCTTTCTCCTCTTAGACATAAGAGCCTTCACAGCTTGCAAGCACTTGTGACCATAGATTCTAGAATGTCTGTACCCTCATTATCTGACAAATAATGTATCTGAAAATCATGACAACACGTTGGTTTGAATGGTTTTCTTTCTGCTACTATACAAAATAACGTTGCTCCAAGTAAAACAAAAAAAAAACCCAACAAAAAAGCAAAACAAACAAATAAAAAAGGAAGAAAATCTTGAGCCCTGTACTGTAACTGAAGTTTTGGCTGCATCATTTTCACTTCAGAGCAAACCTCTCGCACAGGATTGCCTGTAACATGTTTGAATTATGCATGGGAACAGCTTTATAGTGGGATGTTTCTCCAGTATGGTCCTTAAACCTTACAGCAGGATGTTGCTGGGCTTCTTAAATGATCCTTGGGGCAGTCCAGTTCCAAAGTGTCATCCAAGTGGAATTACTGCCTGTCCTGTTGTGGTCCCCAATTGCTGGTCATTACATGTTTGTAGCTCCCGACAAACCTCTTTCACATACTGACAGGGGAAGAGATATTTGATAACGCAAAGTGGGACTCCTGCTGCCAGTAGTACCTCGCCTTCCTTTGCCAGGGGCTTCCACTGTCACAGAAGAGCCTTATCTGGCTCTCACTAAGCACAGCAGCCAAACTCCCAATGGTGTTGGTGGGTGCTGACATGAAACCCAGTGACTTGAACTGCTGTCCAGCTGTGCAAAATCTTCTGCTGTGACTGGAGTGAGTGGAGAGCAGAGAGAATGCCAAACTGTAAGTTCATAGACAGGATAATGTAAGACATCATTAGAAGGAATGGGGAATTGAAGATGCATTCTTTGCCTACTAGCAAAACACAGTCTGACAACCAGAACAGGGGTCCCCATCCAAAATTTATTACTGCACCTGCTTGATGCATTTCACTGAACCGTTTTGATGGCAGAGTTATAATCTCCGAGTTGGAGAGAGGAAAGCTACCCTGGTTCTCTTTAGGTTTGGGCTGTATGGAGAAACAACAGCTCTCATGCGACAGAGCTGTCTTGCCAAGGAAGCCCAGCACATCTATGTCTCTCCAGCTGGACAGGCAGGTTCCAGAGGGCTGTAGGTAGCACCTGTGCACAATTGGTATGGATTTGGATGGAATCAAGGACTAGACCTGCACAGGGTAATTTCAGGGTGACAGAGTAGAAGTGTGGAGCCTGCTCTATCACTTACCCTTCTGCAGAAGGCTTTGCAATGCTCAGTCCTCCTCTGCTTTGTATTGGCAGGTGACAAAACTTTTTGCTGAAGCTGTCAAATACTCTGGGAAGTTGGACTTCAGGAGTCTCTTCCACTACAGACAGTTTGATAATGGAAACACTTCATAGAAGAACTCCCTCCAACCTGCAAGCTTACTGCTTTTGGCACCACAAAAGAGAGGGGATCTCAGATCATCCAACTAGCCATCTTTGCATGTATTTTGTAGCATCTGCACCAATTGCTTTTGCAGCTCACACAAATTATTTCTAGCCAATACTTCTGCCTGCCCACTGGAAAGCCATCCTCTCCCTAGTCTCTCCACTATCTTCTCCGTATTTCCACATAGGATCAAATATTAGTTTCTTCCTAGATGGGTAGATCCAGACACCACCATAGCAGAGAGGATGAAAAGAAACACAATTGATCCTACACAGAAGTTGTTCCTTCTTTTCATAAGCAAACCTTCTCCTTAGAAATGCCTTCCTTGGATCTGTACTCCAAGCTATTCGCATGCTGGACTACTAGAGTCTGGCCCCAAACTCCCATAGAAACACATGGAGCTTTCTCTTTCCATTGCTGATTATTGAGGATTTTGTGACTGTAAAAATAAAATCCTGCTTGATCCACCTGATGGCACCGTGGCTGTCTGTCACGATGTTGAGTATGACCAGAGCTCTTTAAGACAGATAAACACAAATTCCCTACAATTCCCTGCAACAGCAGACAAGCATGGTGCAGCTGCTTTTTGTTTGGTTTTTAACCCTGAAGAATCATCTTTTTCAGCATGCAGATTTGATGGGAGAAGAAGGCTGCATGTATGTGCCCTGGAATTGCTTCCAAGTTCTGCTCAGACCTTCAGCATACTATCAGTATTATTTTCTAAATTCTGGTTCAACACTGTGAATTCAGGTGTCTGTCTCTTTATGATAAAGACTCTCTCTCAGCTTTGTGTCTGGCTTCAAAAGTGGAGAACTCCCCAAAGACTTTTGGGTGTCGCTGTCTAACATTTTATGCCATAACCATGGGCATTAAAATCGAATCCTTTTAAAATGAAGTGTTGCAGTGCTTTACCTCTCCTGGTTAAGTTACCCCTTCACTTTCCTTCCCACCTTCTCTGCTGCTTTTTCAGCTCTGGCAGCACCTGCAAATGCTGTCTGTGGAGCAGACACCCATTTGGCACATGGGCCCCAAGAAGTTTACAGTGTGGAGACAGAATAAGGGTGAAGAGATAGTCTCGTGTTTCTTAAATTAATGTTGCAAGATTTCAGGAAGGATGTAAAATTTCATGAGAGCTGTTATTGGTACATGCAAAAGATTGGGCAGGGGCTGTGATGCCTTTTAGGTACCATGGGACTCTCTGAACCATTGGTGCTAACTGCCAAGACCAAATTTTAAGACAGGTTTCATTTCTGATCTGGTTGACGTCCCAAGTGCTCGTCACAGTATTTCTTCAGTACTAACTTTTGTGATGAACACACATGCCTGCTCTACGAAGGAAGAGCTTTTCACTTCTAGAATAGAGATGTTATTAAAAAAACCCACAACAGCAAAAGAAAACCCTCAAACAAACCAAAACTTTGGAGGAGCCCAAAGGCATCAATTGTGCACCCATTCAGTTGTGAAATGGAAGACTAATGGTGGTTAATGAAGCAACACCCTACAGGCACCTTGCCATATTCTTTCAGTGGCAAAAATCCCTTTAACAACTGGTGTAATCTCACATCCACCCACCCTTTTACCTCTATTGGTGCAGAAAGCGACATCTTAAAACATCTGCTTTCTCTTGTTTTTATGTTTCTATTTTGTCACTTCTCTTACGAGTTGAAAATAAAATAAATGCCCAGATTGTGACATCTACTCCTTCTTAAATTCTGCGTAGCCTGGATTCTGCCCTTCTATTTTTAAAGCATTAATGAATACTAGTCTGTTAGGAAACCATCATTCTGATGTCTGACAGTAACTGCATCACTTAGTGTGGAGCTGCCGAATACCTCAGAGGCGAGGAGGTGGTGGAAAAAGAGCAGCAGGAGAGTTGAAATGCTCTTTCTCTTCAGCTGTTGTACTCAAGAGAAGGGAGAAGCCCTGATCCTGCAGGAGGGAAATGTGAGGAGCCAGATGACAGAGCAGCGGACTAACAAACATTGAAGAGATGGGAACTTTGGAGAAGGGGCTCTCAGTTTTGGAAAAATGGGAAAAACCTTTGCTGCTTTTAATTCAACTTTATTCAACAGTACTCCTGCCAGTTAGTGTGGGTGCAGCTATAGAATGTATCTATACATTCGGGTTACTGTAGCACCTGCAGGAACTTAATCCACAGCTCCTTTGGTGTCCACAGGCTCTGGTACAGTTGGAGTGCAATTCAGTAGAAAAACACACCAGGGCTGAATACATACTGAGTACTTTGTAATTATGCAGTAGTGTTAATGTTTTGCTGCAGGTGCTAAACCCTGGGCCCCTTTCCCCCTCCTCTGAAGCAGGTGACACTAATGTTCTTCCAACACTTAGAGCTATCTTTACAAATGCCATCCCTTGCCTTGTGTTTCCCCCCCACTTCTTTTGGTGCCTCCTCCCATTCGATGCTGAAGAAAAAAATTCTTTTTACTCTGACAGATGCAAGATGAAATTCCAACTCCTGTCATGGTCAGAAGGAGTCTAGAATTCATGCTTTAGCTTACCTTGGGCACACACTGATGCTGGCTGAATTTATTTCTTGATATGCTTTTCTTTTTTGTGCTGATACTATAGGAAAAGATTTCTAAGTATCTACAGCTATTGGGATCCATGCAGAGCTAAAAAAAATGTTACAGTTGGTATCTTTTGTATCAAGCTCATCTCTGCTTTCAACAGATTGTGCTTTATAAAAGTATAAATCTTTGTTTTATTAATCTCGGAGAAAGTGACAATGACAGATGAAAGAGGTGGCTGTCTAGAACAAGAAATTTGCTAATCTATGAGCAGTCAAATAATTTTACTCTTTTACTGTCTTAAAAGAGGGTTGATAAAAGAAATGCACGAAAATATAACAGACAGTACAAAGCGCAACTTTTGAGATAAGCACAAGAAATGGTGACAAGAACCATGATGAAATATGAAGGGAACTAATTTTTAGTAACTTTTTTTTTTTTTTTTCTCAGTGGCCAGTCTGCTGAGCTACTCTCTGGAACTATAGTTCTCCTAGTGTGCTAAATGCTGGGCAGCTCTGGAGACATGATTTCCTGGGAGACGCTGTTGAATAGTGAAGTCAGGCACTTTCTCCAGTTGGTTACCTTCCTGGATTTACTGTTCTGGAGTTAACACCTTTTGTATCACCCGGGGATTGCTCAGGCAGCCAACCCCTGCAGAGATTAGTAGCAAAGCTGGGATAGTTTGGCATGTTGAAAGCAAGAAGAAAAGAACATAAGAGAAAGGACAACTTAGTGCTACCAGTTTTTGCATTCCTGGTAGAGCTCTTAGAACACAGCAAGATGAAAGCATATACTTTATGTAAGTGGAAAAGCTTTAAGAATCCTCTTTTCTATGAGACCATCTGAATCCATCAAAATCATGTTTGTGAAAGTCCTAGGAAGTAGCCAAGTAGGAAAGACTCCATAATCTGAAAGAGCTCTTGGCAGTGAGCAGAGAAATGAGTCTTCCTTGCCCTGCAGGTTGCTGGGTTTTCCTGAACTGGATGTTGCTACCACTCTGTAAGGCGTCTTTTTTTTCCTGCCCTCACATACCAAATATATTTTGGACTCTTAAGTTTTAAAGGCTTATTTGTGCTTTGGCTTTCTGTGCTTGCATCAGAGGCATCTGGGAGGACAGCAGCTCTGTATCTTTGTAATAGAGTGATCCATAAAAGTAGGGAAGGGATTGGAAGTTAGCACTGTGCTAAACCCCACAACTGCAGCATGTGTGCAGTACCAGGAGTTTGATGCATGCCTGCTGCCTCTATCCCAGTGTGACGCCAACAACCGCTAGCAGGAGCGTGGGTTCATGCAACAACCAAGATGAGGTGGTAAGTGAGAAAGGACCTCTGGCTCCTTCTGTTTATAGTGTTTATAACACCAAACCATGGTCAGAACAGCCTGGACCTTGGGAACCTTTCATCACATAATCAGTGCTGCTGCCATCCCTGCAAGGACAGGAGGTGCTGCCCTGGCATGTGAATGCTGCTGCATTAGCCATCTGCAGGACACTGAAATCTGCTCTGCTACAAGTTAGCTGCCAAACAGTTCCCAGATCTTCTGTTTTGATTCTTGTTGCATCTCAGTGTCTAACACTGTATAAGGTATTTATAGCGAGTAATCTAGTCATACTGTAACATTTGTTTCACTCTTACATTGAAGAGAATTTAAATATGAACCTTTTAATGTGTTCTAATTAAATGGAGAACGTGATATTTTGTCATTAGCTTGATAGGCTAAACTCTCACTCATTCTTCTAATTAAAGTACATTCAATTGTGCAGGCTAATAATACCAGCTGAGATAAACTCTTTTAATTCATGGAAGTTTGTAAAAATAAAACTGAGAGACAAAAGCATTTGTTGCAAATTATGTTAAAGCTTTATGATAATGTACTTTGGGGAAAAGATTAATAATGTCTAGGGAGTAATGCTAGTGCTTCAAGATTACCATAATCTGTCTAAGATACTATCCAAAAGTAGCAAAGTGCAGCTGTTTTGTGGGGAGCTTCAAAGAGTGTCCAGAGTTTGTAGTTCTGTCATAATTCAACTTCCCAAGGAAAGTTTCTTCTTATTAATGGTCAATTTTTTACTCCTATACCATAAAGTTTCTGCTGTATATAGGCTTTTAGTAGTTTCTTTGGAGCTGCTTATGCCAGAGCAAAGCCAGCATAGTGATGTTGTGCTTGATTTTAGGCTGCTTTGAGTCTCTGTTGTAAATGATAGCCCAAGATATTCCTATGGAAGATCAGGTACCTTTTCAGGAAAAACATTTGCTCTTCCAGCTCTAGACAATCTTGTTCTTTTTTTCTGGCTTCCTGGGCATTACTAAATGCTGCCATGCTTTTCAAGATCTCATGTAGTAATGAGACCTCATTATAGCTTAAAGCAGTCCTCTGCTATTTACTGTCATTGAGAGGCATTACAATCCATTCCCTTCTGACAGAAGCACTGGGAACAACTCAGAAAAGTGGGCTATGTTCTGACTAAGCATCACTGAAGTGTTTGCTGCCTTTCAGGATTCATGGGAGACGAACAATGGAGGTGAAGCCGTCAAAATGTGATCTTTGTTGAGGGTCAAGCTTGAGCCTTTAGTCAGATTTTGAATGCACTGATATGGCCATCTGAAAACATATAAATAGAGTGTTCTTGCTGTCAGCGGGGCTGACTGCTTCGTATATCCTAAAATAGGCATTGAAATCTTTTGTAGTGCTCTTTCAACAGCTATAAAAGTATCAGTATTTCTCTATTTTGCAGCTTAGCCTGAGCTGTTGACCCTGAAATGAAGGTTTTGATAATGCTCTGTCATTTATAGCTCATTTGGATATCCAAACACCTGGTGCCTCAGCAGTAGTGCCTATTGAGGAGTATCTCGTGTGCAGTTTTCAAATGGAGAACAAAACGCGGCTGTTAGAGCTTTGCACAGGTAAGCAAAGAAGTCCTGTGATGGTGGAGGGGAGGAGGTATATGCCTGTGTTGTGATGGACATCAATAACATACAGCAGGGCCATTCTCCATCTGAACACAGAGAAAATGCAGACTCAGAGACACTTAGGCACAAGGCCCCACAGGGCACAGAGAGGGTACAGGGAAAGATGGATTGACATTTAAGTCACTAAATTCCAAATTTGTTAGCTCATATTTGCCAGGAAATGCTTTTCAGTAATTACTGGTAGACAGGAGAGCCTCACAGCTTGTTACCTTTTGAAAGGGATGGAAGCTATTTCAAGTGCAAGAGCAGTCATGTTCTGTAGCTTAAACCAGAATTTAACTGATGGTCCTTCTCCATCCTCATCCTCTCCTCATGCAGTTCAGGCTGGGTGAGAAGTGCTGCTGGACTGGAGGCGGGGTAGTTCATTTTCGGTTTGGAATTGCAGCAGCATCTGAGGGAGGAAGAGGATGAACATAGGCTGCTGAAGGTGAGGAAAGCGAGGCCAGAAACACTCAGTGATGGTGAGGAGAGCCTTTATTCAGCTAACTCACTCAAAATGGCTCCCACCTTATAAAGGGCGGGGAGAGAACTGACTAGAAACAGGGGAGGAGCATGGGCAGAACATGTATACTACAGGGATGGAATAACCTTATAGGGGAAAATGTTGCAATGCACCAAATAACAACC
Organism: Myiotriccus ornatus; assembly: GCA_036023395.1. NCBI lineage: Eukaryota > Metazoa > Chordata > Aves > Passeriformes > Tyrannidae > Myiotriccus > Myiotriccus ornatus. Next base: position 1,974,328 of record JAYRBT010000002.1, read on the forward strand.
AATGGGAAAAAAGGGTTCACGGGCAGGAGGGCAAAAAGGGATTTCATAAAAGGCGGGTAAAATAAACCGGCAACAATACAATAAAATAAGAAACACAATATAAAATGCACAAATCCCACTCTCGAACAGTCCATGATCTCTTTAAAGATGTCGTCTTCTTTACGAGACAGTCCATGCTCAACATTCTTTTTCCAGTATTCACAATTCTCGTAATTCCCACGTCCAACAGTAGGCCACAGCCATGTTGACACAGAGCAGGAGTCACCTGCTTGGGTCTGGGTTACCACCACTGTTACTCCTCAGCTAGAGCTCACCTGCAGAGCATAAATGAGTGCCTGGCAAAAGAGCCACTTGCAATTTCCGTTCTTACTACCAAGAATGTTCCTGAAATTAAGCTGGAGACATCCAACTGTTCTGAGGTGAAACTACCTCTGAACAGAAATAAAGATCTGAGATCACAGCAGAGAGGAGTTATGTAGAAAAATGTCCAGGAGTTCCTCAAAGATTGCATTTCTGTCCTGTGGAATCTAAACTTAACACAATAGCTCTGGTTTATATATTGATGCAAACCTAGGCATCCTTAACTAAAAGCTGGTTGGTTTTTAAAAACTTAACTGCAGGAAAACCAACCTTAACAAACTCTGTTCACTCTCTGCCATCAAGAAAAGCTTTTTTAACAATAATTGTTGGGGTTTTAGTTTTCAAAGAACCCATAATTAAATTTTATTGTTTCAGAAGTGATTAGAATTAATTACTGACATGATGACTTCCATGATTAATTACTTCCATGGTGGACTTCCATAATGAGCTCTGGTGCTTATTAGCTGTTTTAAAATGGAGCGGCTTTTTGGCAGAATTCCTTTGTTTCCCACAATTCCTTTCTGTTACATTCCTTACCAGAGGAAGTCCATCGCAAAGACTGTTCACTCTAAGGAATTATTGCAAAGTGACTGGGGTTGATTCAGTTGTTGTGGTTTTGCTTTGGGTCAGTTTGCTTTTACACCCCCCACACAATTGCTATTGGTTGAGAGAAGGTTTATGCAGACAAAAGAGACTGGATTTGGGGAAAATAGTATGAGCATTTATTACTAGCAAAACAAAACTACTAAAAACTATATCTATAACAATTCTACATAAGTAAAAGTGCTATGTATCTATAGAAAATACTTCTCCACCCTTTATATCAGTTCAAGGAGGAGAAGCAGTTTCTTTCACCATTCTCGGAGCTCCAGGTCTCTTCAGTAACTCTGCAGCACTGTCGTCACAGCTGGAACTCTTTCTCTCTTGCTCTGTGTCGGCCTCCAGGGCTGGGCCTACCCCACTCCTGGGCTAAGACCGGAGGCTGGGGGTTACCCAGGCCCTGAAGGTTTTTTCTTCCATGGACTTGCAAGGGGACACTTGCTTACCATGGATCTTCTTCCACGGGGTTACAGGGGATAATGGCTTGTGAGTCCACCCCTGTT
>JAYRBT010000002.1:1975890-1998661 GCA_036023395.1 Myiotriccus ornatus
CTTGCAAGGGGACACTTGCCTACCATGGATCTTCTTCCACGGGGTTACAGGGGATAATGGCTTGTGAGTCCACCCCTGTTTTCCCTGTGGAGGTCCCTCCCCACAGGAGAACAGTCTTTGATAGACTTCTCCGACGTGAGTCCATCTCTCAGACAACAGGTCTTCCATTCTTTACTGTTTCTCAGGGTCACAAATTTAGCTGCACTGGCAGCATGGATCTCTCACTGAGATCCCAAGCTTACCCAAGCCTCACTCCAGCGTAGGTTTTCTTCAAGGTCACAAATCTTCAACAGGACTCTGCCTCACTTCAGGTCTCTCATAAAGTCTCAGCTTTTTCATACATCAACTTACTCAAATGCAGGCTCTTCCATGAGCAGCATGGGATTTCCTTACCCCAACAAACTTCTACAGGTGGCAGGGATTATTTTTTTAGTCTTTTCCCTGCTGAAGGGAGAGAGAGAAGTGAGAGAGGGGGAAGAAGCAGCTCCCCCCCCTTCGAACTCTTCTCTCTCCGGCTGCCAGCTTTGACCTTGGACACTTCGTTATCTCTTTGCTGGAATTCCTTCTACAGCGTTTTTCATCCAAGCAGTTAGTCCTTTTTAAAAGTTCTTTTTTCTTCACTCTCTTACATGAGAGAAGGGGGGCTTCAGTGTCACACCTGCCCGCAGCCCAGGGCCAGGGATGAGGGAGGCCTAGCCACCACCTGGGGCTTGCTGCCTTTCCTACATGGCTGCCTAATTTTAACTGCTCAACACCCTTCTCTTCCATTTTTTTAAATATGTAATTAGCAAAGCCGTTACTGAGCTTTTTGATTGGCTTTTTGTCTGGAAATCCACCTGGACAAAACCATCTTCAGCCCCAGGGATTAGCTGGTGGGCAAAACCATGACATATCATCTTCAGCAGAATAGGATGAACTCAACAGAATGGCTTCTCCCAGTGTTAAAACAGAAATATTGTGAAGCCCCTTCCACACTGGATAGATTTTCAAACACATGCATTAAGGCTGAGTGCTGCATATAATTTTTAAAAAAATTGTTTTCTGGTGCTAATCTCATCCTGTGTAGAGGGGAGGAGGTGTTAAAGATTCACTCAAGTATTATAAGAACTAATGGTAGTTTTCTCTATGTGCTGTTATGCTGGTTGAAGATGTTTTCCTCACCAATTTGCTTGGCTTGAGTTTGACCTTCCAGTTATTAGAGCTGTGACTTAGATTAAGCTTGATTTGGACACTGGGTGTCACTTGGAAGTCCTGCAGACTTCCTAAAGAGCCAGAGTACACCTTATTGGAGACCAGCCACATCTCATTCTTTGTCTATAGACATCTCTTGCTGTTGCCCAAGAAAAAGCCCTTGCTGTGGACCTGCAGTATCATACCCCCCTTTCACAATTGTGTTCTCCAAGGGCCTTTCTTGCCATCATAAAAACTTCCAGAAACTGCACACTGTGCTCAGCAGCAGTGCTCCTGGGTCTCAGCAGAAGAGCAGGACTCGTTGCCTCATGATGTTTGCCTGAAACAAATCCTGCAGCCCTTCCATGCCATGCACAGTGGAGGTATTTAGCCTTTCATCTCTGTTATTAACCCAGAGCATTGGGCAGCTCTGTAAAATCCTCTTTTGCAGAGAACATAATCCAAACCAGCCTGATTACTTGTATGTAGTTGTCCACTGGTGAGAAGATGACTTTAAGGATGCCAGAGTCCTTCAAAGGTACTGTGTAAAGCATCTGGTGAATGGGATTGCATAAGAACTGTATAAAATAGTGCTAAATACAGTGTGACTTCAGTCTTAGTCTTTATTTTTAGAGGGTTAGAGTGCTTCAGAGGATGTATTTATAATAAGGAAATTTTTATCTCAATGCAGGATGTTCCTCTTACAGAAAAAAATACCATGCAATTTTCATACACTTGTCACGCTATAAATTATGTAGGGTATTGGACGCTTCATTACAAACCTTGAGAGTTTAGCAGACAAAGGCTTCCTCCTTCTGAGTTATGATAGCTTCTGGAATTGAATGGATTTAATTAATTATCTGTCCCATGGAAAGTTATCACTGTCTATTCAGCTTCGGGACATAACAGAAGGTAGGAATCATTTGCCCTGTAGAAATGGAAGACTTAGAGTGTAAGAAGTTTAGTCACAAATTATTTATGTGATGAGTCTCCAGTCCAGCTGAATTACTTTCCGTATGTGAAATTATTAATAAAATGGGTTTTGTTAAAATGTGTTAATGGAACCAGGAGTGCCCTCAGTTGCTCCGTTCAACAGCTAGTCTGTTTATAGGCACTTGGATAAGGAAGAGACTCAAGAAGCTGAAGAGGTTTTGCTTTGTAGTGAATCTTGAAAGCTTGTGTGGTAGAATCTGTATTTATAGCATTTTGTAATTAGGAGCACCACAAACCTCTGTGATCCAAGCTGGAGAGGATGACAACCTGTGGCTCCTCCTCTAGGACTCATGTTACACTCCTCTGAAAGGCGACACTTGGGGGAAACTGGACAACCAGCTCACCTGGACTATCTGACCAGAGCCGCTGCTCAGTGGTTTTCTCACATAGCCTGTAAGCACATGGGTCACTTTACACCCTAGGGAGGGATTGTTTCTCTTTTTCAGGTATGTAAATTGTGCCACTGATAGTGCTTCACCTTCCCTGCAAACCTTGCTCAGTGCTAAGGACTACTGGCATTATCTGAAGGAGTGATGAACTGTTCGGAGTCTGTACACCCAGCAGTAAGGGTCTCTGGTAATCTGCTTGGCAGTACAAGGAGTAATCTTTTGTATGATTTAGCTGCCTTAAACAGGTCAATGGTCTGAATTAGTACCTGGAATCAAAGGGATTTTTGTTACTCTGCATAAGGATCCCAGACTGAAGCTGTTGAGTTTTTTGTTGGCTGGTTCTGAGGTGCCCTGGGCACATTTCTTTACCTGTGGTATCTCCTCCAGGCTGCAGTGCTGGCTGGCCACATTGGGAACTTGATAGGGAAAAGTATTTGCACAGAGAAACTTTATTCCTTTCCATGGTTTTATTTAGGTGTTTCTTTTTTTAAGCAAAGTGAGTAAAGAGGGAAAATAATTTTAGTCATCTTTTCAGGATTGTATTTGTTTATACTTGTGTTAAAAAACGTAAAGAAAGAAGCTCCTAAAACCAGATTCTTCACAGTAAAGTGGGTAGTGAATAGTGCCACTTTGGTAAATGTTACCATTATTTTTTTCAATAAATTACCAATTTATACTTCTGAATGTGACAATAAAAAAGGAATAAAAGGACAGAAAGAGAAGGAAAACTTGGGAGGTTTATGTTTACTGCCAAGCATTTGGTTTTATGCTTACCTCGTGGAGAGTAACTCCATATGTCATGATAATTGACTTCACCAAGTACCTTTATAAAAACAGACTTTGCTACTGTGCTGGTTTAAAGGCAAACCGGCAGGAGAAATTAACCCAGCTCAAAAGAGAATATAAGTCAGAATAACAATTTAATAAAAATAATACAATAAATACAATTATACAGATGAACAATTGGTTTTAACCCACAAAAAAACAGATATATAACCCGGCACCCTTGGGCATGAACAGTGGTGTTTGTTGGCCCCCCCTGCTGAGCCCCACGTGGGCCTCCTGAGTTCAGAAAAAAAGGAGAGGAGGAATCTGTTGGTGCAAGTGACGGTCGCAGTCCAGTCGAGAGTGGTAGTCGCACTCTGGTCGAGGTTCTGGTCCTCCACTGGATCCCATGAGTGGTACCAGGAGTCCCAAGACCCCAAGATTCTATACACTCAGGTTCAGGCAGGAATGCCCAGCACCTCCCCCAGGGCAGGGAGTTCCACAATGGGTGATTGTGAGTCATGGATGTGAGGACAGGAACATCCTATCTCACAGGCCTCTTAAGACCCAGCTTATAGCCTGAGGGGTCAGGTGTGCTCTGGGCAGCTGCTGCAAATGGTCTATTGTTAACAGTTTCTGGGAAATGACAGAGAGTTTAGAATACACAGGTTGGATTACACCCACACAGTGATGAACTGGTCCAGGCTGCTCTAACTAGAAGGGCTACAAAACAGCATCTTCTTCTAAAGATGCCTATGCATGGGTTTTCCACTAAGGCAAATACTCTCCTCTGAATCACTGGTTTAAGCTTTTTACAATGTTCCTATTTTGTGGCTCAGCCCAGTCACTGGCTGAGAACAAGCAAGATCACGGCATAAATAAAACCAAAATATTTAGAGTTCGCTTAGTCCAGAATAATTTATTTCTCAGAACTTTATGGAATGAAGGCTTCCCCAGTGCTACCTACTTCCAGATATTTGCTTGTTACCATTTTAACTACAGTGATTCACAGGCAGCTTTTCCACGATCCTGACCAGGGATTTAGATCTGCCAGACATCTGAGGGGCCACTGGATTTTTTCTTGGCATCCTGGGACGGGAAACAAGGACTGTCAAGCGGCTGAGCTCCTAAATTTTTCCATCATTTACTGTGACAAAACAAGTTTCAGTGCTGATCTATTTTGGAAACAACATTTGTGGCAATTCCTCTCTGAGTCAGTCAGAGAGCAGAGGAGGGGATTGTGGCAGGCAATAAAAAACCCTGGTGTTCCTATAAGGACTTTAATTACTCGCCTCGTTACAGGTGAGACCAGGGGAGGCTGGCAGCAATGCCAGCTCCAGCACAGCTTCAAAGGATTTATTTTTCTCGGTGATGAGTGGAAAAGACTGTAAAAATACTGTACAAGTTTGGCTAATAAACTGTATTTTTTTAGTCATTCTTATTACCAGTGTTTACAGTCATTCTGGAATTACAAAATAAAGGGTAGAAAGCTGGAAAACACAGTGTATGCATATGTCAGGTCCAGATTTATAGCCAAATAGCGAGCAGCTAGCTTGGCAGCAGGTTCTCTGAACTGCTACAGCACTGGCCTCACTGAGTCCTTTCTGGCTTATTCAAAGCAGATTGATAGTGCTGATTTGTGGATGTTTCCACAGATCTCCTTGGAACATCTCAGGCCATTGAGCTATGAAAGGAGCCCAGTAAGAAAACAGCTTCCCCTTTTTCTTCCCCGTGCTTCCCCTCGTGTCTGTGGTAGGCATAGGGAAAGGATCAAAAGGGCTGGACAACCTCCCCATCCCCTCTCACAGAACAAGCCCGTTGCAGAGTCAAGACTTAAACTTGGGGTGTTTGAGTCCCATTCTAGCACCACCAAGCTCTGACATGGTTTTCTTTGTGTGGAGTTATGGTGCAATTTCCTGCTCTGAAACTGCCGTCTTCCAGGTTGGAGCTATTTTCTGGCATGCTTCCAGTAATAATGCTGCGTTTCCTGGGAATGCTGCTTAGTTACTTATCAAAGTAATGACAAGCTAGTGGGAAATTGGGTTTAACCTGAGAAGAGGCCCTGTGAAAACAACTTTGAGCTTATTGTCTCTGGCTCTCTGTTTATTGGTATTCAGTCACACAGTGAAAAATGCGCTCTCTGCTTACAAACAGAGAGGTTTTTTACTGACTATTTTTTTTCATTGTGCTTTCTTTTTTGGCCTCCACCTTCACGGGCAATCCTGCAAATCTAACCTGGGTTGCTAGGGTCATACTGGTTTCTTTACTTTTTATGCCTTATCTCCATTAATAATTGTTCTGCAGGCAAGCCCCATCCTTGTGAGCTTGCTGTGGGCTCTGGTGTGCCCCAGGCACATGGTGCCTTAGCTGTGGTGGTCCTGTGGTCCTGACAGCTAAACAGGGAAAGGGACTGTGGAAAGCATGTAGCATTCAGAGCAGTAGTCACCTAGGACTGGATTTCTTAGGAAATTAAATACATTAAATACATAAAGATGCAGATCGGGGGAAGTTCTGTAGCTGCATGTTTTTGTAAATCATTCTTTGCACCAGTGGCCATTTCAGGGGTCTTGTTCAGATTTAAACCTTGCCTGTTATCTCAGTCCCTCCCTGACCAGAGGAAAAAGCAGGTATGCCCTGTTCTGTTAGAGTGCTGTATGAATAAATCTGTGAATATCCATGATGGGGATGGAGTTTCTAACTTGAGACCTTAATCCTCTTGGGAGACTTTCGATTAATTTCTTTGGTATTATGGAGATCCCAGAGGATTATTTCCTCAGATATTAAAGGATCAAATAGATTTGTGGCTTATCTTCTCAGCATTCCTCAGAAATCAGTTGAGCACTCATTTCCTAATGAGCAATGCATGTGCTTCTCTCTTCAGTTCAGGGAGTGGAGTGTTCATTTTTCCAGCTGAACAGAGAAGGAGAATAGCAAGCAGGGAAATTAGGGTTAGGTCTGTGTCATGGGTTTGCCAAACCATTCCCCCGGGGCTGAAAATAGTTTTTTCACGTGGATTTCCGGAGAAAAAACCAATCAAAAGTTTTAGTAATGCCTCTGCCAATTACATATTTAAGGAAACAGAAGAGAAGGTTGTTGCGCAGATGAAATTAGAAGCCCCAAGTGGGGCCAGGCCTCCTCCTCCCCCAGCGCAGGGCTGGGGGCAGGTGTGGCACTGAAGCCCCCCTGACCAAGACATGTAAGAGTGGAGGGAAAAAAACTTCTAAAGGAAGACTGCCTGTACGAGAAATACTGCACAAGGAATTCCAAGCAGAGATAGCGCAGACTCCAAGGTCAAAGCTGGCAGCCGCAGGAGAGAGAAGCTCAAAGGGGGGCTGCTTCTCCTCCCTCTCTCTCTCTCTCTCTCTCTCTCCTTTCAGCAGGGAAGAGACTAATAACTAAAAACCCCTGCCACCTGTAGAAGATTGCTGGAGAGCAGAGACCCCCCTCTGCAGCTCATGAAGGAGCCCACGCTGAAACAGAGTGCATGAAGAAGATGTGACTCCGTGGGAGGCCTAAGATGAAACAGAGTCCTGCTGGAGACCTGTGGCCCATGGAGAGAGACAGACCTATGCTGGAGCAAGTTGGCCCGGGTAGGATCTTGTGATACCAGTGAGGGATCCAGGCTGGTGCAGCTGAATTTGTGACCCTAAGGGACAGCAGAGGATGGAGGAACTGTTGCCTGAAAGTAGACTCACGCTAGAGAGGTCATCACAAGAAACAGGGGTGGACTCAAAACCATTATCCCTCGTGATCCTGTGATTAAGGTCTGTGGTAGGCAAGTGTCCCCTTGCAGTCCATGGAAGACTCCACAGGGCCTGGGTAACCCCCAGCCTCCGATCTTATCCCAGGAGGGGGTAGGCCCAGCCCTGAGGCTGACACAGAAGAGAAAGAGAAGGAGAAACTGTTCCAGCTGTGACGAATTGGAGCTGTCATCCTAAAGATAATAGAAGAGAAACTTTCAAGTGTTGCAAAATTACTTAAAAGACCTGTAGCTGCACTGGAAGATGTAGGGCTAATCAGGATGAAGGAATGAGACACACAAATACAGCTCCATCTCCCTCCATATGCTGTGTGTAATATTGCAGGTGGGCAACATGGTGTGGGAAGGGGACATATGGCTAATGATCTACAAGGAAGAGGTTTCTCAGACCTTATATGTGAGGCTTAAATTTAAGGGCAGGAAAAGACTGAGACTAAACCTCCAGAAGGTGTATACCTTTGGTGCAGAAGTGCAAGTTCTGTAGTCACTGAGCCAGTATCAGGTAAATTGCTGTGTCTGCAGAGGATGCTGTCCTGCTTTTGATGGTTCTGAGCACTCTTGCCAACAAGGGAATCCTTCTTCAATGCTAATTCTAATACTAATCTGGTTCTGCCAGGAATTGCAGACCCACTTTTCTGTCTGATTGTATAGAAGGGCTCATAGGAGCTTTATTATGACTACTTTCAGGGACTCAGGGATTAGACTTCCACAGTGGCATTCATCCTGCCTAATTTTTGCTGTCGAGAACTTACACATCTTGTGGAGAGAAAGAAACTCTTCCACACCTTGCTTATCTGAAATTTACATCTCTGGAAGATACAAATCTTTGTAAGGGCCTGCCTCTATTCTGATGGTACAGAGTTATTCAGAGTAGAGGGTGAAGCCTGTGAACGTCTCCACGAGAGATGAGCGAGCATAAAGTGTAGCTACAACACAGTGTAACATAATGCCATTAAGAAAAAAAGAAACCCAAGATCTTATGTAAAATAGTGGGCTTTGAGTTGGCTGTTACCAATGAAGAGAGAGATGAGGGCTGCAGTGTAAAGTCTCATGAAAATTTCAGCCCAATGCTTAGCAGAAACCCCAAAATACTGGTGGGATTGGAAGAACAGTAGGGGACATCACTCAGTGTTGAATAAATCCATGGATGGCCCACACCTTGAATCCCTCAGCTCTTTCCGTTTCTACATCAGATAAAGCATAGAGTTGAATGGAAAGAGGGTCAGGAAAAGGCAACAAGGCTGATCAAGAGTTAGTTTTCATATGAGGAGTAAGTTGGAAAGCTCTGTAAAGACCTGTATGGGAAAGAGAGAAGGAGCGTCAATCAGATGGTAACCACAAGTTCATACATATTCAAGGGTACTTGGAACATGTTTATGAAACAGAAATCCACTGCATTATAAATACACAGCAGTCGTGCAGTGCTGGATTGTGATGAGCTGAAAACAGTTGGAGGTGCAGCCATTTTAAGTTCTTACATTAGTTACAAATGACGGCAAAAACTCTTGAGGAGCTGATTCTTTCATTTGAGAAGGTTGTGCTCTGGTATGAGGAACTCATGGCTGTGGTGGTTTGGTGCTATATAGTTCCTGAAGAATCTAGTAGCAGGAACCTGTTTGTGTTCCACTGAGCTAATTGAGATCCTTTGAGAATTCTCCCTGTGAAGTCTTAAACCTGTTAAGTTAAATTAAGCTCCTCTGGTATCAGAGGCAAAAGCTGTGACACCTCCTAAATATTAAGACCGTGTATCCACTTTGCACAGGAGTACACAGAGTGAAGACAAAACGGACAAACCTTTTATTGCAGGGTGAGCTAGCTTTTATGTGGCATGCAATGTGTGGAATTTGGGAGGAGTTAAGGGAGTTTCATGCAATGGAAGGTCTATAAATGGAGAAATTGAGCTAAACACATCCAAGTATGGGTAAAAGGAGATAGAAAGAAGGGGAAAAGCTATAAATTTTAACTATCAGGGGCCAATATGCAGAGGGGTTACAATCAACGAATAGGGACAGGGCTAACAATAATTGAAACTGCAGATTACATATAAAGTAAGATTTTTTCTAACAACATTGTTAATAAATTGAATAAACATAACACTTTTATAACATGAAAAGCAGTCTCTGAGGTAGGAAGTTATCTGTTGTCCAGGAGTTTAGTTGAATTCCAAAGCTGTTTTCCTTCAGTTCTCCTTTTCTTCAGAGGTTTTTCTCCACCATAAATATACCTCTCGTGGGGTACTTCCAACGCTCTGGTAGACCAGGATTTTTATGTCCCAACCTATGCCTACAAATGTACAAAGATCATGCTAAAAATTATCATGCCTTATTCTTGGAAATGTTACCTCAGGGGAAAATGCTGCTCTTGGATGTATGCTGGGCAATGTGCAGTGAAGGCAGGTGTTGAAGGTAAAACCTCCTGTGTCTTATCTCTTTGTAATTCACACAGTCTTTTTCAGCAAGATGTGAAAGCGGGATTGGACTGTGGCTGATCCACAGCTTTGTGTCTGCAAGCGTAGAAGGGATATTAAGAGAGTGAGTCTTGGGGCTATTAAAAGTCATTATAGAGATGTCACAATTGACATTGGATTAATTGGACTGACTCCTTCTTTACCTGTGTATGACCTCCTCGATAGCAAAAGTGTGAGGACTGGACTTTGCGTCTGTGAAAAGGTTTCATGCCAAAGGGCAGGGGATGTAAACACTGGGTTTGCAGAAAGTCTGCATCAGGTCTGAACCTGGCTCATGGGGTGTATTTAAACAAGGCTTGGGACTGCTGAGAAGTTTTGAAACTGATGTTTTGATTAGTTTTGAAATCACTCCCCCAGCACTATCCCTGCTTAAAATTCCTACCTATCAAACAGCTACTTACTCACAGATTATTGGCTTTTCGTGTTGCTCAAGTGCATTCTCTTTATCAGACTGCATATGTTCTGATCACTTTCTGGCAATTTCCCTTATTGCAAATAGAGCCCATTCAGCCAGTTACATAAACTGCTGTCTGGATAATACCCTCCTAATGACCACTTTCCCTGGAGAAACACAATTATATCTCTTTCCCCGTTTCTGCCAACTCCATTTGAGTTTGCCACACAGCCAAACATGGCTCTGCCGTTATAGTAGTGCAGGTGGGTGGGAGCCACAATAGCTTGAATTGGAAAATTCCCAATACATGGGAAAGAGCTTTGGCTTGCTTCTTTGTGCTGTAGGGGTTCCCACTGACTGAGCTGGAGAGAAGAACTTTTCTGTACTCTTAGACTTTTTCAAAATCTTGAAGTGACATGATTTCAGAGTTTGTGGAAAATGAGAAGGTTTGTGTTTAGATAGGATTGCAAACAGCAAATGTACCCCAAATCTTGCCCGATGGAGCGTTGTCTACAAATAATTACATGGACCATGGGCTCACTCTTGCCATAGGTATGCATTGTTCACTTGTAAGATGATTGGAGTCCATTTAAGCTACTCCTGATGCAGGCAGCCTGAGGATTCAGGGCAGGGGAGTACTGGAGGGCAGGTGAGAGGTTTGCACAAGTGATAGCCAAGAGCTTTGCCCCCACCTGGCAGGCAGTAGCAAGCTGTGTAGGCAAACACACTGACAGTGGTTTACATTATAAGAATTGCCAAAATTCTGCTAAATTCTGAGGTGTTTGGAAGTGCTGGGTTCCCAAAATGTACCTTCATGGCTGCTGGAGTGAGGAGTGGTGCTGAGCATGGTGCAGCTGGCAGCTACTTTCTACAGGTATTGACCCCAAAGTTAATGTGTGTACTGGGTAAAGCCTACCTCTTTCTCAAGGTCTCTGTGTGAGTAATTTGGGTGACTCTGTGTTTATCCTGAATAAGTCAGGGAAAGGGGTAAGAATGTCCTTGTTTACTGCTTTCCTGGAGGCTTCCCTGAGCTCTGTGACACCAGGTGATCTCAGGAAAAGGGGAACAAGACCAGAGATGCTAAGTGATCTCCTTATCTCCAAGCCAGGATGCTGATGTTCTGTCTCTCCACTTCCTCATCCTGTGCCAGATGGGGTGAGGAAATAGTAGGTATTTGACAAGATGATTTCTTATGGGTAGATGAAAAACTGTGCAGTTTGGGAAAACAGAGCCAGATTTTAAAAAGCTTTCAGCAAGCTTTTCAGGTTCTTGCATGTTTAGGCATCTGCCAGAAGGCTCAATACAGGGAACATATTTTCACAATGTTTTATAAAAATGTTGCTTCTTTTAATAAATTTGAAGCGGAGAGTCTGAAATTGATAGTTAGGTAGAATTAGGCTGCAGATTTTATGGTTTCGGAAGGGAGGTGAAATACTCCCAGGACTGCTGCTGCTGCAACCCAAGGGAAGCAAGGCAAATTTTGTGCAGTTTTTCCCTTTCACAAATAATCAAGTATCACAGCTTAGAAATAGCCTAGTAAGGAAACCTGCTGGCAAAATGCAAAGATATGCTATCAGATGCAAGCAGAAGAGAAGGAAAATGGGCGAAACTGAAATGTCTTTCAAATGCCTTCATGTGAATCAGACAGAAAGTTAGTTATCCTTCTGTGTTTTCCTAGTGGGAATAGCATTATTTGTTGTCCTTTGTGGGGAAACCTCCAGCCCCTTTGCAGGCAGTGTGTGTTGTCTGTGCTGGGAGAGCATAGCTTGCTCATTTTAGCTGGAAGCACATCGACAAACTGGAGCTGCGTGACTCAGACTGGTGGGTCACAGTTTTGCCAGGGGACCATGTGTACAACATGGAAGTAGTCCATGGCAGAGGTTTCTCATGATGCAATGACTGGGAGAAAGGGAATCAGCTCTTGATGTCTTCAGTAGCCACTGTTCATCACGAGAGGCTGCCCTTCATTGCTCTTCCTCACATTTCTTTCCCAGCAGTCCATTATCTGTAATAAACTCATACTAAGTGTAATGGGTGGGTTGGGGGCCAGGAATGTCTTGGGCTACATGTCATGCCTGGACCCCAAAGAAAACCATTACTGCCTACAATACTTGGGAAATAAAACAGCTAGATAAATGTACCCCAAAACTGTGGAATCACCCATTGACTGCATGATGCTACATCAGGACATTTGCAAACTGTTAACAGTGAATTTTGATGTAAAATATTTATAAATTTTTTAATGTTTTTAATATTCTGTGGAGAGTTGGCTGATCCATCAGTTCTTTAAATTGCACAGAAACATGATATATGGCATATTGCAGAATATATGGGCATGTTTCTCCAGATCCCTGCCAGCACACTGGGGATGTTTTCAAGGTGTCTGTATGGGAAAATCACTGCTGGCTCAGTGATCAAGTGTCAATTCCAAGTCCTGTGACTTTGGATCACAGCTTTCATTGCTTCCAAATGGCCTGATTCTGCTCTGTTGCGTCATTGACAGTGGTGCCCCTGTGAAGAGAAATTAAGCCCAGGGTTCCTTCTTGGGCCAAGATGGCCTCTCAAACCTGGAGGTCAGGCTCCAATCTCCCTGACAGAGGCTGGATCCACTGCAGAGTCACATCACCTTTCATCTTACTTGAGTCATTCTGGTCTGATGAGAGTGGGGGACAGAGAGCCCTGGGTTTAGCTAAACGATCAGTGAGGCCTTTGTGACTTGCTGCAAAGCTCTAAATCCCTCTGTGGGCCTTGCAGTGAATAAAACTCTGACAGAAATTAGTCCCAAATGACTAATAGTTTCTGGCTCAGACAAAGGAGTCAGCAACGCTCAGACTCTCAGAGAAAACAGTAACAGGTTTTTGGTCCTGAAAAAGAAGAGAAGTGAACCATGGGACTCAAAGTAATATTCCAGCAGAGAAAATAAATCCCAAACAGCAAATGATTTAAGCAGGTGAACTGATTTTGCTGCTCTCTTGTGCCAGTGCCATCTATTTATTACTTTATTTATTTGTAAGGAAGGGATTCACAAAGTAATGACTGAGCTGTAGGAGCTCCAAAGTCTGCAAAGCTTGCTCACCGCAGTGGATCCCACCAGTTGGATCAGACTTCAGCTGAGGAATACTCGGATAGTCTGAGCAGGATCTGTCCTCATGTTAGCTGGCTGCAGCATTTCACTGTATAGCTCACAGTACCTGGGGTAGATGCTCACCCCTGTTTAGCAGGTGACTTAATGAATGCCTGTGAAACCTTCACTCAGCATCATTCACAGGATCTGTCCCAAGTTTTGTTTCGGAAAAGATGTAATGAGAAATTCTGAGTCCTGATATTGATGGATGAACTCCCACTGGCTGGAGGTGTCCCTACCAAGGTTATTTGAGTGTAGGCACTGGTCAGCACAGTGACACTCCAGGGCCAGGCAGAAGATGTCATGGACCATTTCCTGATCATCTCCAGAGGTGTCAGAACCTCTTCTGTACACATATGTCTATGGCAGAAAGATGTGTCTGACCTCCCCTCCAGTGTGGGGGCGTTCCCAAGCCAGCTGTAAATTGCCAACTGCAGGTGTTGCTGCCAGTTAACACTGCAGCCCTGAAACTGCCTGAATTTAACCTTGATTTACCCTTCATTTTACAAAGTTTAGCCCTTTTTCAGAGTACAGTTCCCTGAGTACAAAACTCCAATCAATCCTGTTTAAGATAGGCACTTCTTCCCTGCCCAGCTGTAAGAGAAATGGGTAATGATGAAGCCTTGTGTTTGTTCAACTTTGGAATTTACAGCACTTTGTAAACGATTTATTGCAGTCATAATAATTGATGCCTCTGCAAATGGATTCCTGTCAACAATACATTCAGACCCAGGCCTTCTTTTTAGCCTCATGGGGGCAATATGCATTTAATGGGAAAACTGGTCTGGTTACTTTAAGTTCTTACCTATGCCATGAAATGAAGTGCTTATCTACCTGTTGCTGTTTCTTGCTTCTGTAAAAGAAAAACTGTGGAGGGGGAAGGCTCTTCAGGTACAGGAGCTGTGGCACATGTCCTAACTGTGAACAGGCAGTGCCCTGCACTGGGGAAGAGTGATGTGAGAATTACAGCATGGGCTTTTTATTATGGTCTTAGTCTGAAAAGTACACTCTTCCCAGAAAAACAGCATCTTCAGAAGGTCTTGACTGATGGGGGTAGATGTAAACAGATGAAAACATTAAGCCAGAACATTTCCTCTCACTCTTCACTTCCCCTCAGCTTGAGATGGAGACTCCTCTTCTTGTCTTTTCATGTCAAGACTTAGGTACCATGTAGTTTCTTACTTATGCTCCTTTATGGTCATATATTTCATGGTAAGGAGGTAGCAGAGACATCTCCTGTGTAGATCAGTTTGAGTCTTTTCATTAGATGTTCCCTTTCTTTCTCACTGACATGCTGTGAAAGTTTCTGGATGAGAGTCCTTGTCTTGCAGGACCTGGGCTGTTGCCCTTTTGTTCCCATCTGCAAATAGCTCTTCTACTGATGGACACTAAGTGCTTTCTGCCCACATGAAGCCAGGATACTGGGACTGTGGAGAATCTGCTGTTCCCCTGTAGCTGCTGTTGTAGCACAGTTGCTCCCACCAGGGAAAATATCAGTGTGGAAAACATCAGCAGGGAAAATACGAAGATATTACTCTTGTGTTCACTAGTGTCTATGAACTCACCACCACCATGTAAAGTGACTGCAAAGGAGGAATTCAAGGAAGGGAAGGTCTCTTACCAGGAGGCACAGATCTGCTGACTAAGTTGTCCGTGTCCACAGTCTATTGACTCCACTCTTGGAATTTTGATATCTACAGCTTCAGCCACAGTGACCTGTGGCCTCAGCTGTGACAGTGAATGTAAGTTCTCTGAAGCACATTGCTTAAGTGTTTTTGAAATAAGGATAAAAAGATTGTATGGATTTGTGGATAAATGCAATAGAAAAATAATTCAGGTTCTGCTTTAGAGTCCATAATCCCAAATAGCCAGAGGTTCGTGTTTCACCTCGTGCCAGTTTCCTAGTTTCAGTCATCTAGTTCCTGGTTTCACAGTGTCCACAACCCAGTGTATGAAAGGGGATTAGCAAACCAGATACAGAGTAATTGAGATCTTGAGTTTGTTCTGTCACAAGTATCAACAGAAGTGAGGAAAAACTGTTAATTTTCTAAACAGGATACTTTCAGAACTCTTCCAGAAATAGGAGCCAACGCTTTCAGAAATCAGTTGTGATTTTAAGATGTCACTGTTATTTGATACATCATTTGGTACATCTTGAGGGCTGCAGGTTTCAGAGAAGTGATGTCTTTCTTCACTATACTGAGTTGTGTATAGGGACAGAAGAATAGTGCAGAGGGAATAGACTTTAAATTCCTATTAGAAAGGCTGAGCTGGGAAGGGATGGAGTCTTTTCTAGGTATCTAATGTGACCATGGGTAAGCGGGCCCAAACCTCTATCGTGTCTGGAGTTGCCTGAAATAATGTGGGACAGACTTGATGTACCAGATCGGTTTTTTTACTTTCCTCTTGTGTACTTCTACGGGGGGGTTTTCCATTTTTTTTTTTTTTTTGCTTGTGGCTCAGAGCAAAGCCACCTTTGAGCCCATGGCATGAGTAATAGAATAGTTTGGATTGGAAGGGACCTCGTCTAGTTCCAACAGTGCTGCAACTCTCCAATACGTGGACAGAAACACCTTCTTCTAATAAATCAACTGAGAATTGTCTGCTGAGGACTATTCTCCAAATCCTTCTCTCTCTTGTTTTCCTTTGGGTAGTTTCATGGTTGATCAATTTCCAGTTTTCATTGTTTTCTGTCACAAGTTGTGAGGCAGTCTTTCCTCTCACTAGGAAGAAAAGCTAAAAGAATTGGGATTGTTCAGCCTGGAAAAGAGAAGGCTCCAAGGTGACCTAATTGCAGCTTTCCAGTACTCGAAGGAGCTTCAAGAAAGATAGAGGGGGACTTTTTATAAAATGTGGAGTGACTGGACAAGGGCGAATGGATTCAAACTGACAAACAGTAGGTTTAGATTAGATATTACAAAAAAATTCTTCCCTGCGAGGGTGATGAGGCTCTGGAATATGTTGCCCAGAGAAGTTGTGGATTCGTCATCCCTGGCAATGTTCAAGGCCAGGCTGGATGGGGCTCTGATGAACCTGGTCTGGTGGAAGGTGTCCTTGCCCATGGAAGAGTAGAGTAATGAGATGGTCTTTAAGATCCCTTCCAACCCAGGCCATTCTACAATTCTGTGCTTCCGTGATTCTGTGATCCTATGGTTGAGACATCAATATATGCTGCTAAAGTCTTGTGATGCATTCATGTTTCAGAAGTCACCCCGTAATTTAGTTTGACTCCTTCTCATGTGGTTTGGTTCTGTCTCTGCAGGAAGGAAATGTCAGGGGCATTGGAAATGCAGTGCAGAAGTAAGTCCAGTCTGATGGTAGCAGGGATCACCTTCCACACAGTGTCTGGCACCAGCTCTCAGCTTCCCCCTTAACTCCCTCCATCCCAAGGAAATAAAAAGAGACATCTTGGGTCCTCTCTTCCCAGCAAATGTCCTGGCAATGGAAGAAGTTTACTAATAGTTTTTCCTTTCTCTTTCCCATTCTTTTGTCTGGCATGAGGAGCCCTGGCAAATCTAATCTCTTTTTTCATTTTTCATTCTTGGTGGTGCATATGAAGCAGTAACTAGTGTAATGGGAAATGAGCTGTGATAGAAACCCACAGGGATCTGGGACTGCAAAGACACTGATGGACTGTGCAAGTCAGGAGAGTAAAAGGAGCTGCTCTCTTCATATTTAAAGGTACCACAAAACACACTGTCCAGGATGAACACACCCACAGAGGTTTCTTGTTGGAAACATGTTTATCTATATTACCAATATTCACAGCTCCTTGTTTTGAAAAACCCTTACAATTTATTTAAGAATGGGGTAAAAGAATTTGAGTATTAATTTAAACATTTGTTCCAAACATTTATTTAAAGGTATTAGTTTAAACTAATTAGTTTTGTTCCAAAACCACCTTTTCCAACACAGGACTGCATTTGGATTTACCTCCTTGCTTCTAGGTCATGGTTGTATTGTGTTTTGTTTTCTGTTTTGTTTATTAATTTCTACCCAGTTAGAACCTTTTCTTTTTCCATCTAGCCAGAAGAGAATAAGCTTGTATGATAATCTTTTATGGTGTCTGTTAAACACTACTTTTGAAGCAAGCTAAGCTAATGACATGGGCAATTGAACCTCACACTTGAGAATATAAGGTGATTGGCAGCAAACTCTGAGTGGCTTTATTCCCTCCCCACTTCCACTTTCCCTGGCCAGCGTGGCTGTGCACAGATACCAAGGGCCAGTGTGGCGCCCATGTCACCTTTTTCTGGAGCAGTGCACAGCTACCTGTGCTCTGTCCCAGTGTGCCAAACTTCATGAGCAAAGGTCTGGGTGTCTCAGCAGACCTGGGTTCTCTGAAATCTGGGTCCTGGCAAGGAGATTATCTGACCTGGAGTGAGTTTCATACACTTTACTGCCAGGAAGCATCTTGAACAGGTCCTTGAAATTAAAGGGTGACTCTTCTTGTATGATCATTAGAAGTCATTGTGGAATCCCTGTTAACTGAAATAGTCTTCTTAGCCAAATTTATATTCCTTCCAGATAGCACTTCACCTTGCTATGCAGTTGGATATGCTCCTTCCTATCCTCATCTTGCACAGACGTTTAGGCATTGAAGTATTTCAGAAGCAGCCAGGTGTAGATCAGGGATCAGCTGTCACTTTGCTACAAAGAGTAGAGTAGAGTGAAAAATCTCACTTTAGAGCTTCTATTTTCTACCTACCTTGGCTCTGAAATGAGAAAGAGGAGCTCACAATTTAAAAATATTGCTTACTAAGTGGTAGAGATCAATTCCTGTTTCACTAAAGATGTAACTCCAGTGCAAGAAAACAGCAAGCATATCATTAGCTGTTAGACATATGATGTTACTTGCTGGTGAAAGCTATAAATTTATTTTCTTGCACATTTTCACCCATTCCTGTTACCTCCTGCCCTCCTTCCCCAGATGGTTAAGACTGTTTAAGGGCAATTCCTGTCCCCTGGGCATGTCCCTGCTCCTTGTTGGCATGAGCTGATGAGCACTCTGTGGCATATAATGCAATGGCTTGTTTTTACAGAGTTCAGAGTACCACCACTCTGGCTGTGAAGTACCTGTATCAGGAGAGCACTACCTATAGCATCATTTAATTGTTCAAAGCAAAGACAAAAGCAATGAAAAAAACCCCAAACAAATCAAGGGAGAAGATAAACTGTAAATAAGTTTATGTTTTCTGTTCTGAAAAATAGATGAGAGACCTGCTGTAACAACTACATCAGCATTTATTGAATCTCTGACCCAAAAGCTGCCTGACAAATTCTAGCAAATTTCAGGCTTGGTTTAGAACAAAGCAGCAGTCTCTTCTGAACCTCTTTTATGTGCCCATTTTCATTGTAAAGCTTTAAAGTGATTTCTTCTTTTTTTTTTTTTTCATGATTTGCCTTTTAATGTCCTCCAGCGTTCTGCCTTTGCTCATCCAATAACTCCCAGCCTGGTCTGACACACTGCAGCCCAGGTCTCTTAATATTGAAAGGCAATACCAGTCAGTGCTTCAGGAGTCAGGAGCTCTGATATAAACTGTCACACATGCATGACAGAATGTGTACAGCCCTGGTCAGCAGGCCCTCTGCAGCACTGAACAACAGGCTTGCTTTGGCAAACCCTTTAGGGTGTACCTCTAGAGATATACTGACTGGAGTGGGGATTTATATACCCTGTGTAACATGCATTCCATGAACTGAGTCCTGCCCTAACTAAAGCTGCTAGACACTGTCCTCATAAGAACTCAGTAATATTTTCTAATAAAAATAGCTTCAGTTTTATCTTGTCAGTATTTCATTATAGGTACTAACAGCAAATATTTTTAGACCATACTCTCCTTTATTTTCATGAGTTTGTTATTAGTTTTGGCTATTAACTCTTGTAATGTATTTTCTTAAATTATTTCACCCTTCACAGTTATATGCCCAACACATTTGAGTTAATATTGTGATTTCAGCTAACAATTCTTAACTAAACCTTGTGTTTTTATTGTGAGCCTTGTGCATCAGTGTCCAGATTCAGGAGCCAGCTGACTTTCAGTGTTGCAGCACAAGTGATAAAACCCAAAACCTCAGAAGCTTCCAGGTTGGCAGCCAAGCTCCTTTTTTCTGAGTACCAGTTCACTGGGAGGGCTGGGATGACTTGCTCCAGAGAACTGACAGTGATTTGGCTGCTTAACAGTGCCCTCGAGTGACAGGGTTTGCGGGGAGTGGGAAATCTAGAAGCAAACACTGGCAAACACCATTGAAATGAACCAGTGGGTTATGGTCTTCCTGAGCCCCAAGCCTGCAAGCTTGCACATTGTTGGCATGTACAGTAATGCACGCAGTATGGGGAACAAGAACGAGGAGCTGGAAGCCATCACGCAGCAGGAAAGCTGTGATGCAGTTGCCATCACGGAAACATGGTGGGATGACTTGCGTGACTGGAATACTGCAATGCACAGCTGCATGCTCTTCAGAAGGGATAGGTGAGGTTGGAGAGGTGGAGGTGTACGTTAGAGAGTCTCTTGACTCTGTAGGAGTTGAGGTCAGTGACCATAAGGTTGAGTGCTTATGGGTCAGAATCAGGGGGAAGGCCAACATCCTGGTGTGAGTTATAGACCACCCAACCTGGACGAAGAGGTTGATGAATTATTCTGCAAGCAGCGGGTGGAGGTTTCAAAATCACCAGTCCTTGTTCTTGTGGGTAACTTTAACTTGGGGACAATCTTAAGTTGTGCCAGGAGAGTTTTAGGCTGGATATTAGAAAGAAGTTTTTTATAAGGAGTGTAATAAAACATTTTAATCACTGCCCAGGGAGGTGGGTGGATTCACCATCCCTGGAGGCATGAGAGGTCTTTTCCAGTCTAATTGATTCTGTGATTCTGTGATTCTGGGTTGTGTTAAACACCTCCAAAGGACTGCAGTCTAAAAAGTAAAACAAGGTGATCTCCTCCCCCGCATTCCCACACGATCATGGAATACTTTCACAGGGGATTTTTCAACACTGGGGCAAAAATAGTATAGAAAGAATGAGTCCTTTCAAGAACTCTGTTAATGTCCCAGGGACTGAGCTATATCCCAGGAGATGGATCTGTCTGTCTTATACAAGAGCTGCAGAGCTTGCTGGAAAACCACATGTATCCAAGAATATGTTCATTATGACACCATTAAAGTCTGCATTGGTGTGCTGAAAGATAAGGACAAAGCCAGGCTGGTAATGATCTCTCTCCCTTTCTTCCTTCATCCTACATTTCCACAGCCTTGTGGCCAGGTCTCTCAACTGAAAATATATCTCTAGAAAATACTTTCCTTCCTCTCATTGTGCTGCTAGTTAATATTCATACCAAATGGAGATGCAATTTGAAATTATTTAGGCTGTTGTTATGTCATCAGTGGTGGCTATTTTAGATTGGATATTAGGAAAAATTTCTTCACTGAAAGGGTTATCAAGCATTGGAACATGCTGTGGAGGGCAGTGGTGGAGTCACCATCCATGGAAAGATTTAACAAGCTATAGATGTGGCACTTGGGGACATGGTTTAGTGGTGGGCAGTGCTTGGCAGTGCTGGGCTAATGGTTGGACTCAATGGGCTTAGAAGTTTTTTGCAACCTGAATGATTCTATGTTTCTATGACAGTAAAATGGCACATGGTTGAAAACAGGGAAGACTCTCTTTTGTACAATGTTACTTTGGTCCTAGTGCTGTGTCCCCAAATGTAGGAGGATAAGGCCAGCTTTTGAGACTGATTTCTGTGTCTCAAGTATCTGTAAGTGGAAATACTTGTGTGGCATTTCTGATGGAAGTTTTTGGCTGTGTATAGGTAAGGATGGGACAGGATGAGGCCTCAGGTTTTGGGGATGCAAGTTTGCTTCTAATGGAAGTTTAGAAAGCAGGGTGTGTTTTCTGAAGCAACTACTGTTATAGATGATGACTAGGTCTCACCCAGCTGAAACCTCCCAGTGCCATAGCAGCTGCCTTCCCCTCCCAGGAAATGATGGATTAAGTAATCTTGCGGTGCTGCTACCTGAAAGTTTGTAAATGGCATGCATGTGCTTCCAGAAATATGAGATCCCATAGCTTTTACACAACTGCCGCACCAGTAATGCTATAAAATCTGCCTCTTGCGGAGGCTGTGTGCTGAACTGTAGTCTGCACTCAGACAGGCCCATGCATTAGCAGGTGATGAGCACACATGCCTGAGAGCAGACACTTCCCGTTAAGGGCTGCTGAGTGAAATATCTCTCCCCAAGATGTTTTGCAGTAGCTTGGCATGTTACAGGACATGAGCTGTTGCTGAGTCTATTGCAAGCAACTAAGAGCCATTTAGAAACAAAGGAGAAGGAAACAAATCATAGAAACAAAGCCTTTCTCTTTCAGAAGGATGACTCTGTCCCTCAGCCCTGGCATTGCTGTGGATCAGGTCAGTACCTGGTATAGTTGCCCATCTTCTCTGTTGGCTTGAAGCAGGTGATGCCAGTTTGTACCAGGCCTGATATTCACATCAGCAAAGCAACGGGAGTAGTAATGCAAGAGTAGCAAGCTGTGATGGTTTTGGTCCAGGCCTTCCTGGTAACCAGATTGTAACCAAGGAAGTGGCCATGTTCCCAGTATTCCATACGATTTTTTATGTAAACCAGATTATAAATAAGTTGGAGATTAGAGACCTCGCTCTCTTCTCTTCCAGCGAGGTTTAGGGCAGTGGGTCCTTGCGTTGGTATCGCTTATCTAGAGGCTGAGGCCTGCAGTGACCACTCGTCTGCCATGTAGGAGATTTGGACAGTGCTGGCCATGTCTGCCAATCTTGCTTTTCTGAGGGATGTGGTGAGATTTGTTTTGCTAGTTATTTGGCTAGTTCTTAGGTTTGATTGTGTGTATCTGTTCTGTGTCCCTTTTTGTCCCTTTTTTCCCCTTTCCCTTTGGGGGGTGTTTGAATTCCCTTCGCTGTGTACATAGCATCTTAATTGTATATAACTGTAATATATGTAAAATATATATTCTTATATAATTAGCTTGATTTCGGGTTCTTCAATTTTTATAGGTTTTTTTTTCCTTTGCTCTATGAAAAGAAGGGAGGGGGAAGAGGTTGATACTTTGAGTTTGGGCATTTGGCAGGGAGCCATGTCCGAACCATCACACAAGCACACTTCTGTCCTCCTCAGCAGGGACATAGTGGAACCTTGGCAACATCAGCCTGCCAAGGAATGGGCTGTGGCTCTGAGACTGTGCACATGCTGATGCTAGCTCTGTCTGGCAGTAAAAATGGTGTTTGCCACCTGCTGCTTGTTGTCATCTGAGTAATTGTGGGACCATGCTCTCCAGTCACTGTGGTGGAAAAAGGTTTTGGTGACTTTCATATGCTTGGTGATTGTGTGGTTTTGTTTTAGTGTTCTGGCTAAAGCAAAGTTTGCAAGCTATTGCACTGGTACAGCTAGGGGGTACAGGGTGGGGTGTGCAGTGTTCTCCACTGGCCTGATGCCAGGAAGAGAGCAAACTATTGACTTGAGCCCAAAGGGAAAGCATAAAACTTGTCTCGTTCTGTAAGCCTGGCTCCTTTGGTGGGCAGTGGCCATGGGCTGCCTTGCAGTAGACCACTTGTCTCATTAGAATGCTTTCATTTGAAAGGAGATCCTCTTTTAGAGTGTTCCTGCTGCTTTTGAGAACACACGCAGGATCACTCTCGAGGAGAAAAGACAACGCAGAAAGGATCGCGACTTGTCGATA
>JAYRBT010000002.1:2011784-2021906 GCA_036023395.1 Myiotriccus ornatus
AAGCTGCTCAAGAGACTGATCGCTTGTCCTCAAAAAACAAAGCTGAAAAATACCTAAATGAGGACTGAGTAATTCTGGCTGTATACTAAATGATGCTCCTAGCCCATGATTTGGTAAAGAAGTGGATCAATGTATTTTCTGGTTACTGAGGGAACAAGATGTTACATGAGGTTACACTGTCCAGGGTCATGGTCACTGTGAGAGTGAGCACTATCAGGTTAAGCAAAACCAGCCAAAAAATTGCTCACACCTTTGCTATCATTTCTGATTTATAAAAAAGACTATTTTGTGATGCAGCCAAAACCTCAGTTAAGGACTTCCTACTCATTAGCTGTCCACAGATCCAGAACCGAGATCAGTGCATCATTTGTAGCCATGACTGTGTGCAAATTGAACTCAACAACTGTAAGAAATTAGGTAATTGTCAGTGAAATGTGTCCCTTTTTACTGGAGTATCTCAAGATCTATATATCTTGTAAGTACCACCTCTTTTGTGGCCTTTAGCATTTGTGTAAATTTTCCCACAGATGCAGCTTTATGTAAATATTATAATTCAGAAAATAAATGTTTTCTGGGGAATGCCACTGAAACCCAATACAGGGAATAAGGGATGCAGAAAATAGATGACAATAGTGGGGAAGAGCATCCTAAGGAATTCTTACAGTATCCGAAGGGACACTTAAAGCGCAGGGGTTCTGATACCAAATATGCAATTCCAGCCAGGAAAGAAAACCCTTACCCTCCATCTCTGCCATGCAGTTGGTGAACCACCCCTGGCACTCCATGCACACATGGAGCTTCCTGTGCTGGCACCTCTTGTCTGGGAGGAATCTTCATTCTTATTCCATTTGGGGGCTCAGACTGACAAATCCAGGGAATGGGTTCTGACACCAGTCAAATACAATTCCACCCAGGAAAAAAAGCCCTTACCCTCCATCTCTCCTGTGCAATTGGTGAGCCACTCTTTTCACTCCATGCACACATAGAGCTCTGGAAAAGATATCAGGGAAGAAAACCCAGCTCGCCTCATTTTGGAAGGCTGCTTAGAGATGACATTTTGAAGGGGACCGCCTATAACTGAAAGAGATGTGAGAGCATGGGCATGAGAAAGGATCACCCTGTTAGATATAAGCAAGTGAGTGCAAAATGAGAGTGACAAATCTCTCTGTTGCTCCTCAGATTCTTCCATATGCAAATCAGTTACACGATAGATTGTTTAGAAGGGAATTATGGACAAAATTAATTAAAACTAAAGTAACGAAGACTAGAAAAACAATGCACGGTATGGAAAATAAACTAAAAATACACCTGACTCCTGTTATGTGAAGATCAAGATCTGTCATCTAATTATGCACCCTGTGATATAGATAAGAGATGGTACTGAAGATGTACTGAGCTTCAAGTTTTAGCCTTGTGTCTCTGTTCAGAGCTGACTGCAAGCTGGCGATCATCTCTTGCAGTCAAGTCCATTTACATGGGGGATAGAGTATATTTTCTTTTCCATCTGAACTTGAATAAATTATATGAACTTTTATTGGAATGGGAGGGGATTCCCAGAAAAAAAAGGTCATCTTGACTGAAATTCCGAGACAGTCTACAGTTTTACAGCTCGCTGTGTCTTGCATGCCTCTAGATAGTATATGAGCAAGCCTTCTCCAGATGGGGATTCACCAAAAAGGCTGATTTTTGTTTGCCACAGGAAAGTGAAAATTTTTTAAACAGTTACTTTTGGAAAACAATCCAACAAACAAGGAACAAACTGAAGGAAGGCAGGAAGAACTCTTCAGTTCTTGAGCAGCATTGGCTGTGTTCTCTAATCAAACTCATTGCAAGAGAAACTCAAAATCCAGGAAATTAAAAATTGGTTTTCCCTGTGCAGGATACAGCATGAAAAAGGTACAAGAAAATCAGAGAATATATATGATCCCTGCAGGATAATGGTCTTGACTCAGTCATCCTTTATTCTCTGGGTGAAGGAGAGGAAATCATCCCAAATGTACACAGTGCTTTGTCTCCACTTTGTACTCTTCACCCAGGGTGCATCAGTCTGCAATGCTTCAACCTGCAATGGTGGCATAAAGTTACAGAGTAGAAAGTACAGAGTACGTTTTCCTGTGCTTCCTTCTCCAGCAGAGAACAGTAGGCCATCAAGGAGTTTGTTGCAAGCATGTTCCCATGTCATGCTGCTGAAAAGGGGGTTATAAGGCTGTGAATCCCTTTGATTATATTCCTTGTCCCAGATGGCTGATTGATTATGAATGCAGGAAGTCACAAGTCCACCAATGACAGCTCAACAAGCACTTTGGTTGGTTCAATAGAGAAGAGGCTCAAAATTACCAGTCTCTGTATTTACATGGATGTTTTTTGTTAAATATTTATGTGAAATATGCTATCCTCCTCTAGGAAAAAAATTAAGCTATGGGTGTGATTGAAAATATCAGGAGACTCTGGTTAAATAAATTCAGCAGTAAAGATTTTCTCATATTTCAGCTTTTCATTAAAAAGTGTCAAGTAAAGGGTGATGAAATCCTGAAGAACTTATCCCTGGCTTTGCTGCTGTGTTGCTTAGTTCTGTGAGTTGCAGCAAAACACTCATGTGAAGCCTTCCAGCCACAGGGCTCGTGTGTTCCTCTGGTGCTCTTCGCTAGGAAAACTGCTGGACTGAAAGTCATGGTTAGAAGAAAGTAAATTTTATATGTTTGCCATTAATCAGTGAACCAAATATGCTTTCAAGTTTAGGGATTTTAATGCTCCTCCATCATATTTGCATGTCCAGAAGCACCTTGATGCTTCTCTATTTCTGGAGCTGACCTGAAGGCAGAGTTAAATCCAGCACTGTTTCTTGATCGTGTGTTGGTTGGTTGCTCATGTCCAAGCAGAGAGAGCAAATGTTTCCAGAGATGTTCCTGAGGTTATGTTTTTCAGGCCAGTTTCATCTATTTCCACCCAGTTTCCCACCTGCTTATCCTAAAGACATGAGTAACATGACGTTTGTAAAGCAGAGCGGGTTTTGTCCATCTTCTGGACATCTTCCATCTGTGCTCAGTCTACTCTCCTGGTGCTTAAATAAAGAGTGAGTTGTATCACTGTACTGCAGAAAGAAAAAGTACTTCAGTAAAGGTTATGGTTTTCCCAAGACCTATGGAATTCTATGTCTAGTCCTGTCAAATCTCAGTGAAATTCTGAATATTCAAACATGGCTTCCAACCCCCTCTCCTCCCCACCTCTGCTTGAGTATTTCCCATATTTTCTGTTCCCCTTGTCCATCTAACCATGTACGCACCTGCCTGCACATTACTTCTGTTTATTCTGAGAGGTCTCCAGGCTTTATCCGCAGGGAATGTGTCCAGAAGAGGCTGAAAGATTTTGGAATATGTACTGAGATATTTGAATTAGAATGAACCAGACTAGGCAATAGAAATTACTTATAAAAGATGGCTGCCTGCTATCTATACTGAGATCACTCAAACAGTGAATTTGGAAGTAATGGGGTAATAGAGAAATATATTCAGAAATAATGTGTTCCTATAAATATTGTACGGTAAATTATTTGCCAAATAACATTCATTACTTTGCAGCAGAGTTAAAATAATTGAGAAAATGTATTTGTGAGTAAATTATTCAACAATTAATGCAAAATGTAGCAGCTAAATTATTCACAGAGACTAATTCAACCAGTTCTAATTAATTTCCACTTTAGAAGTGTTTCTGGGTACATGTACATGAGCATTTATCCCTGCCCACAGCAGGAGCATTGGACTAAATGATCTTTAAAGGTTTCCTCCAACCCAAACCTTTCTGTGATTTTATGGTATCAGTGCATGGCTCCTGCAGCCAGCAGAGACCATCTACTGTTACTTTCTGCAGCTGCAGTTACTGAATTTCATCCACAAAGGCTTGTATGGAGCCTGATAAGTCATGCTTAACTACAGAAATCCATAAAAGTGCCTCTTTTTGTCTCCAAGACATGAATAACCTATTGCTTGCCTAAATCATTTCTTCCAGTGTTGACTACAATGGTATTTTGAAAAGAAAACCACAAATGTGAATTATTTTTAAATTGAATTTGATTTAAAGATCAGCTTCACTGGAAGTCAGTATGTCACATCTCATCAGCCCGAAGACTTTTTTTATTAACCCAGACCCCTTCTGCGTACAGACCTTAATATTCTTTTTCAGTTGGATAAGTGGTTTGACCTCCATTTGCTTCAACCTGCAAGATTGTTCCTTGATGCCTCACATCATGGATGTGCAGAAAAGGCTTTTTTTGGTGTGTGTTCATGGAAAAGGTAAGTAGTCCTCCACAAGGTATTTAATTACCAGTTTGACTAATAACATGGATCTGACAAAATGGCACTGCTTTTTCTCATTAGTGTTTACTTATCTAAGGTGGGGAAGAGCAATATCATTTTGCGATGACATCACAGTCAGTCCCTTCGCAATGGGTCCCTCATTTCTGGGTGGGTTTGAGGAGCTGCTGGACCCACACTGCAGCTCCACTGTGTCAGAGCCCCAGATGCTGTTCGTGGGACAGTGTAAAGGCTGGAGATTCTTCATGATTGCTGTAGTGCCAGACAAGTTAATGGAAGTGCGGGAGGGAGATAAGAATTACAAAGCCACAAGCGTGCAGGTCAGTCAGCCTTGTGGCCGATGGCCATTTCCTCACTGCAGGGCTGGGAAGATGTAGAAAAGGGAACAAAATGGCCCCTCATCCCGTGGACGTTAGTGGGATGAGACAGAACTGGGGACTTTTCTGTGCAGAAAAGGATAGGGAAAAAGTTCTTCCAAAGTGAAATAGACCCTCAGCTTGCTGCGCCATGTCAGGACAGCTCCATGGTTATTTCAGTGCTGCTGTGGGCTTCCCTTGGGTGATGTATGTTAGGGGACAGAGCTGGTGGGCAAGCAGCCCAGCCAGGGCACAAAAACTGCCCTGGGAGAAGGCAAAAGTCTCTCTGATTCTGGTCATTTCCTTTCTCCAGCAGGGGATGCTGTCAGCAAACTTCATTTTCTCTCCAAGCTCTCCTCAAATCAGCAAGCTAACACTGCTTGTTAGTCGTGGGGTAATCTCCTCCTCCTAAAAAGCCAACATTTTTGCCCAGCCATTTTGCCAAAGGGCCTGGTCTGCAAGTTCAGGAATGTCTGGGTACCAGAATCGTTGTGAATTTATTGCCCATGACAAGGTGCTAGGGGCATTTGTTGAGTGCTGCTTCCAGTGCAAGTGGGGCATGGCGAGGTATATCAAAAATATTCAGACTTCCAGGAGCTGAATCTGTGATGTTTATTTAGAACTACTTTTGGGAGATGGAGTCTAACATAGTCTTTGGTAAAGTAGAAATCTTACTTGAGGTGAATGAATTTTTTTTTACTCTCTATTTCAAGGACATGCTATTTTAATATAGCTGTTGTCTCTTAATATTCCTTAATTTATTTTACATTTTCTACCATATATCATAACCAGAAATTTGGAACAGGTCACTTGTTCTGTTGACAAAATTTCTTATTCTCACTGAACCAGAACCCCCAAATTTCTAGTATTCATTTATGCCTCTTAAGTGTAATGAATACAGGGATGCCTCAGTTACAGGCTCAGATGCCTTGCCAAATAATCATGAAATTTAACCATCCCAGGCATAAAATGTACTCTTGCCCTTGCCTTGATCATATTGGTATTAATCAGAGGGAAAAGAAATTATTCGTTTCCAGTGAGTGCACCAGAACACTGTGTTTTATGGTCTCCAGAGAGCTGCAGTGGGTGCTGCTGCCTGTGACTGCAGGGATGTGGGGGTGAAGCTTTTTGGCAGGTAGGGCTGGGCGTGGGCTCTCGGTCTGCAGTGGGGATGGTCGCTGCAGCAGCTCAGGACATGACGCTTTGTTCTATGCTTTTATGTGAAGCTTAACAACAACTTCTGCATGAAGACAATATATTAGGCTTTGTAGCTTTTCACACCACATCTTTCCATGGTCTGCCGGAACTAAATCTGCTTTTTTGGGTGGTTGGTAGTGGGAGTAACTGCTGATATCTCTGGTGTAGCAGCAATGAAATACCGAGATGGTGTGCATGAAAGGAAAGTGGTTGGGTTTGACAGAGCTCAGGCACTAAGGTGGGTTACTGCAGCTCAGTGAATGATCCTACATTAGCTGAACAATGTGTGCCTTTGCCCAAAACGTGAGACAAAGCCACCTTAGAGAACGTCACTGGCATTTAGATTAAAACAAATACCCACTGCTAGTCATGCACTGTGTGCTTTGGCAGCTGCCTGGCCAGTGATCAGGAGGTGGCAGTGTTTCCATGCCATGTGACTGTTCCTATTACTGGCTCTTCATTCACTGTGCTGACAGAAGGGCGTTCTGACTATGCCAAAATATACTTTTTATAATCACCTGTAAGAATATTATGACAGGCGATTAATAATGTGACAGCAAGGCAACTATTTTTAATGGCTTTAAACGAATGTTTTATTTCATCTTTGAAAAAATTCTCACTGTAATCCCATTATTGCAGTAAAAGTTTGGGTAGCTGAATATGTGCTGACTTTCCTGTGCCTTGGTGAGACTTGTGCTGGCAGGAACAATGGATCCAGCACCAACACAGAAGCCTCAGGGCAGCATTGACCTGGTGGGGCATGTAAGTGTGACAGCAGCCTAGTTATAAAATATCTTAGTTAACCACACAGGAGTATCTGTTTGGAGAGAGAATTTTATGAGTCTTAGGATACACACCGGGTTTTTAAGGGGAGACACTGAGGTGTGCATGGCATACTCCAATACTGATTTCCCATAAAATTTCATCCAGACTGTTTAAATAGTTCACAAGGTGAACTTGGAGCATTCTTAGCAATTTTTGTGAGCTTTAGATGCGATTTTGCTTAGCTAGTAACTTCTCATTGGTACATAAGCATCTTTTGGTAAGATTTATTCTGATAATCTGATCACAGGTACAGGCTTCCTTACTTCTGGATTTCACCTACTTCAGTTTTCATTTAAGGAACTAAAACCTGCTGTTACTAAAGCCCAGAGAAAAATGCTGATTTATCCTTAGATGGAGCTTTTGAAAAATGATAAAGAAAGTCAGTCCTTGCATTATAGAGAAGGCTGTTTATCTTTCAGCTACAACTATGGCTCTTTGGCAAGGTGCTGAATGATAGGCTGAATTGTTTTATCTTGGGGTGTGTGCCAAACACACAGTGTGTACATCTGAAAGGGCGTTATTAGAATATTTTGAATGATCATTGGTAAAATTACATTGTATAAGGCTTAGGTCCAGAATCTGACAGGTACTGCAGCTGGCTGTGATTCATGTAAGGAACATGAATGATTCACAAGGTTGATAGAATTGGAGTAAATCACTCTTTTATCTTGATAACTTTTACCCTGAAGCAAAGTATCTCACACATGGTGACAGCTTTTTAAAATAGTGTGATGGCCAGTAAGGATAGGGGGAGCTCAGAAAAGACCTGCTGAAGCAAATTTGATTTGATATAAATAATGGAACCTATCTCTCCGTTCTTTTTATGGTTTTTTTTTTTTGGTTTTTTATTTATTTATTTATTTATTTATTTATTTATTTATTTATTTATTTATTTCCTTTTCCTTGTCCTTCTCCATGAGTATACAGGAAACTGTTAAGAATGAAAGGCAGCTGGCCCAGTATGCTAATATATCTGCTTTGATAATTCTGAGAGATGTTTTAATTAGGAAGAGGTTGCAAAGACTTAGAAGAATGTAGTTACTCGTGTAATTTGAAAACCCTTGAAACAATCCTGAGGAGCAATAGCCTGAGGAAAAAAATGCAGTTTATTTCTCTGGGAAAATATAGTCAGATATAGCTTATATGTAGTTTTCTGATGTGGCTTTATTATAAAATGACAGTGTGATTTGGTTTCAGCTGGCTATTCTCCAGACAGAAGAGCCCTGAAATGCACACAGCATGTTTTCAACTGCTGCTGAGACCTTTTCAGTTCTTTAACAATGTAGATAAAGAGCCAGTCCCATGATCTAGTAGACGTGGGATGCAATGCATGGAGACATCCCTGCAGTTCACTGGAGGAGGGAGGATCACTTGCTGTACTGCTGAACATCAGTAAGATTTGTTGCCAAGAAGCTGAATTCTTGCCACAGAGGCATTGCACTGCCAAACCTGGCCAAAAGAGCCCCCCAGAGAGGCTTGTCACATAAAAAGAGGATAGTCTCTGTGCTGGCCCAAGTGTAAGTGGCCAGAAGCTCCTTGTTGGTATGACCATGATCCCCTCAAATTTGCTTCCAAGACTTGGTGCTCTTGAAAGGATGACTTAATATAACTTAGAATTGACTTCAGAACCTGTTTCTACCTTCCTTTTCTCTGCTTGTCTTCATAATTTTCTTCTCAAGACATCAATCCTTCCTTGTTTTTTTTATTTCTCCTGTCTCCTACTCTCCTGAGGCCTAATTGCAGGTCATCAGCACAATGTTTTGTGAGCCTGTAGATTCACAGTGCTGTATTTACTCTGCAAAATGTTGCTCACATGATTTATAAAGGTAATCAGAAACTTGGGTTTTGTTTTGTACAGGGAAAGAAATGGAAAAGGCCCTGGACTTTAAGGTTACCTTAGTCTTCTTTCCCTTACTGCCTTTGGTCACATAACTTTTTGGACTGGGATAAAAGCTGACCTTACTGGAGAGAAAGCAATATTTCCCAGCAATCCACTTGCAAGAAAGCTCAAAAGAAATTACACTATGTAAACAAGAAAGGATGTTGTAGATCTTGTCCCTTTTTCAGCTGGGTAGTAAATGCAAAGCTGATGGGATTATCCCAAATCCTACTGTGTGTTATCTTTGCCAAATGACTTTTATGTATCTTTAGTGTGCATAAATACATGCTAAAAAAAGTGATGCAATGAAAACAAAACAGCAAGCATTGAAAGCAAAGCATTTGTATGTGAACATCGGGATACCAAACTTGTCATTTGTTGTGGTTTGTTTTGTTCTTTTTTTTTCCCCATGAAAAGGTAAGCCCATTGACTTGGATACTGCAGGAGTTCCTTGTGTTCTTTCTTCAGAGTGCAGATTCTGAAAAAAATCTAATGTAGTATGGAAGCTGAACACGTATTATTTATTTCAAGGAATGAAGAAAGCTTTGCTTGGTTGATTTTCATATGAATTGGCTGCATTTGTTTTCCTGGTTTCCATCAGATACCAGTAAACTGGAGAAAATTGGAGGGATTCCTGCTTACAGATCTTCATCTCTACTCTCTTCTTCATGTTTTTCCTTGTGAGTCTTGTCAACATAGACAAGACCATAAAGCCCCCTGCCCCATGGTGAAACACAATCCCTGTTTTAGAAGGCATGCTGAAAAGTTTCATCTGAGCTTGTCACCTTGTCTTCAGGGAGGTTCTTAGCAATCATCAATAAAGAAGGAAATGTAAAGAGCTGTGTAACAAGTGTAATGATTCTTCATTTTATTGTAGCTGCCATGCAGGGGGGCTATTGTCCCTCATTTCACATCCCAGATGGTGCTGTGGCTTTTGTCCTGGAAGTTTTGAGCCTCTCTGACACTCATATCCAATCAAGAGGAAATCAGCTAGATAATATTTTATTTCTGCATTTCAGCGTGTGATGGTTCGGACCTGGCTCTCTGCCAAATGCCCGAACTCGGAGTAACAACCTCTTCCCCCTCCCTTCTTCCCTTAGGACAAAGGAAAAAAAAAAAACAACTATAAAAATTGAAGAACCCGAAATGAAGCTAGTTACATAAAAATATATATTTTACATATATTACAGTTATATACAATTGAGATGCTATGTACACAGGAAAGGGAATCCAAACACCCCCCAAAGGGAAAGGGGAAAAAGGGACAAAAAGGGACATGGAACAGATATACACAATCAAACTCAAGAACTAAAACATATCTCACCACGTCCCTCAGAAAAGCAAGATCACCAGACACGACCAGCAGTCTCCAAATCTCCCACGTGGCAGGCCAGTGGACGCTGAAGGCCTCAGCCTTAGATAAGCAAGACCAACACAAGGACCCACTGCCCTGAACCTCGCCAGAAGAGAAGAGAGCCAAGGTCTCTCCTCCCTTCTTATTTATACCCTGGTTTACGTAAAAATCATATGGAATACTGGGAACATGCCCACTTCC
>JAYRBT010000002.1:2022006-2036778 GCA_036023395.1 Myiotriccus ornatus
TTTTTGGGTATAGGAGTATTGTTTGGTTGTTTTACTTGTTTTCTTTCATTGTTTCTGCCAATACACATATATCTTTTTAATAAAGGACTGTTATTTTTAACTTTTTTCCACATTTTTTTCCTTCAATCAGAGCCTCCTAATTTCGGATTTACAATTGCTTAGAGGGAGGAGTTTGGGCCTTCCTCATAACTCATCCTCAGCAAAACACCTGTGTCTCATTTAAACTGGACAGTCTTTCCTTGTTCTCCCATAGCTCTATCACCTGGGATGGTTCTGACAGCTCTTTCCTACATGCTCAATCTGATTTAGTTTCCTTATATTTCCCCACAGACTTGAGTTGCTGTTCATGCCCCATTTCATTTCCCTTTAGAGAGAACACCACTCAGTGTAAGTGCATTGCCTCCAGCCCCAGGAACAGGAAGTAGAGTATGGAACAATTTTAAGCTGCTCAACTACTTTGGCTCATATTTTGCTCCCTTCCATATTGTTCTTCAGGTAGGATCTCCCACTAGGTC
This sequence comes from Myiotriccus ornatus, assembly GCA_036023395.1. Taxonomy (NCBI): domain Eukaryota; kingdom Metazoa; phylum Chordata; class Aves; order Passeriformes; family Tyrannidae; genus Myiotriccus; species Myiotriccus ornatus. Next base: position 2,022,522 of record JAYRBT010000002.1, read on the forward strand.
AACAGAGTTTTATGTTTATTTATTATTTATTTGTTTTCTAACAGAGTTTATGCTCAGTAAGATGTCACACATTTTCAACCACACAATCCCACCCTGCAAAAAGATTAAAAAAAAAAAGACAAAAAGTCTGCAGGCAAGTAAAGAGCATTGGGTTCTATGACAAAGCAGGTTGTGTTTCTTAATCACCGAATGCTGCCTGCAAGAGCAGTATTTCTTTTTGTACTCTTAGGAATTACTTGTTTTATTTCCCCTTTTTTCCGTCCAGCAAACGTTCAGCTGACAGAATAGCAATGCTTTCTCATTACCTGCAGGGAGATAGGCACTACTCAAAGCAGTGAGAGCAAATCTTTTGCCCATGTCCTAAAGCCCTGAGAAGAGAAATGCAGGTCCCAAAATCCCACTTCAGATACGTGCAGCTCACCTTGTTCTGCAGTCTGGCCTTTTCCTCTCCACTTCTGCCTGATCTGCTGTGTATTTTGCTTCAGTGATAAAACAAACACATGATTGATAGATACAACCCCACATGATAGATGGCATTCAAGAGGCTTATTTACAAATGCTCACATTTTTCAAGATGAAATTTCCTGATCCACGATGGAAACTCAGGTGGAGCCTTATAATAAATATCAAACCAGTAACTCTGGAGTGTTCCCAATTAAGGCAAGTCCCCCACTGCTCTTCTGGGCTGCTCTGCCAACCCCATATCAACCAAACTATTGGTGTGAACAAGCTGGATTGGAGCATTTTGGAGAAGTATATCTTTCTCTCCCAGGCAGGGTTTAGAAATGTAAACCATGTAGGATGATCTATGCTTCAGGCTGGCTCCTCTAAACAGAACAATTTCTGATTAATTTTTTTAATACTGCCACGGGCTGCTCTTAAATTGAGTGCATTATCGGCAGTGAAAGCTGTAACACCACCGAGATTTTCAGACTGTGGGTTTAAACAGATACTCCTCTAACAGTGAAGAGACAGAGGCAAAATGGTAAAATAGCCAAATGACCAAATGACCTTTATTGCAGTGTGAGCTAGCTTTTTATCGGTAAAGCATGGAATATGTGGAATTTTGGGGGATTCTTAGGGAGTCTGTCATGCAAGGGAATATTTAAACATGGGTAAGGGAAATGAAAAGCAGGGAAAAGCTATAAATTCTACTAACAGGGCTAGTGAGCTTAGGATTTACAATTGCAGATAGGGGCAGGGTCTAACAGTAATCGAAACTACACATTACATACAAAGCAGAGTATTTCTCCAACAACATTGTTACTAAATTGAATAAACTTAACACTTTTATAACATGAAAAACTTTTTCTGAGGTAGGAAGTCATCTGTGGTTCAGCAGTTGTCGTGGTTTTGCCACCAGCCAGCCCCTGGGGCTGAGGATGGTTTTGTCCAGGTGAATTTCCGAAGAAAAAGCCAATCAAAAGTTTAGCAACGCCTTTGCTAATTACATATTTAAGAAAACGGAAGAGAAGAGTGTTGCGCAGTTGCAATTAGCAGCAGTAGCCATGTAGGAGTGGTGGCAAGGCCCAGGTGGGGGCTAGGCCTCCCTCCTCTCCTGGCCCTGGGCCGGGGGCAGGTGTAGCACTGAAGCCCCCCTTCTCTCATGTAAGAGAGCAGAGAAAAAAAAAAATTTAAAGGACTGATTGCTTGGACAAAAAACCGCTGCAGAAGAAATTCCAGCAAAGAGATAACAAAATGTCCAAGGTCGAAGCTGCAGCAGTGGAGAGAAGTTCGAAGGGGGGGCCTGTTTCTCCCCCCTTTCACTCTCTCTCTTCAGCAGGGAAAAGACTGAAAAATAAATCCCTGCTACCTTTGGAAGACTGTTGGGGTGAGGAGACCCCCATGCTGCTCGTAGAGGAGACTACACTGGAGTAAGCTGATGCATGAGGAAGCCAAGACTTCATAAGAAAGACTGAAATGAAACAGAGTTCTGTTGAAGATTTGCGACCCTGAGAGAACTTACGCTGGAGCGAGATGGCCCAGGTGGGATGTTGGAATCCGTGTGTGAGATCCATGCTGCTGCTCAAGGTTTGTGACCTTGAGGGATGAGGCTTACGCTGGAGTGAAAACAGCTCGGGTAAGGTTGGGATCCGAGTAAGGGACCCTGCTAGACCCATGCTGGAGAAGTCTATCAGGGACTGTTCTCCCGTGGGGAGGGACCCCCACAGGCAACAGGGGTGGACTCAAAAGTCATTATCTCCTGTGACCCTGTGGTGAAGATTCATGGTAGGCAAGTGTTCCCTTGCAAGTCCATGGAAGACCCCAAAGGGCCTGGGTAACCCCCAGCCTCCGGGCTTAGTCCTGGAGGCCAACACAGAGCAAGAAAGAGAAAGAGTTCCAGCTATGACAAATCGAAGTTGTCATCCTGAGATAAAAAAGAAAAGCTTTAGAGTGCTGCAAAGTTATTGAAGAGACCTGAAACTTCGAGAATGGTGAAAGAGACTGCTTCTCCTCCTTGGACTGATATAAAAGGGAGGGAGAAGTATTTCTGTAAATACATAGTACTTTTACTTAAGTAGAATTACTGTAGATGTAGTTCTTTAGTTTTATTTTGCTAGTAATAAATGTTTATATTATTTTCACAAATCAGCTCTCTTTTGTCTGCATAAACCTTCTCTCAACTTATAGTAATTGTGTGGGGGGTGAGAGCAAATGGCCCAGAGCAAAACCACAACAGCAGTGCAGCTGTATTCCAAAACTGTCTTTCCTCAATTCTCTTTTTCTTCAGAGATTTTGCTCCACCATGAATATATTTCTTGTGGGGAACTTCCAACAGCTCCCTCTTCTTTGTTTTTTATGACCGAAAAAACTTGAGAGTTATTATTAGTAAGACATTTCTGAATGTAACAGGAGATACAAGGGAATACATATAAGAATTGAGAATGCAGTAAGGAAAAAACCAACAATTCCAATAACCAGTTTGTTAGCCCAACTTGGTATGGATGGCAGATGTAGACAGTCAAAAAGTCTCTCAGTCCCTCTATCTCGGTTAACAGTTATATCATTAACTAAATTTTTTATGGTATCTATGCTTTTGTGAATTGATTGGGATTGGTCAGAGAAATTTAGACAACAAAGGCCTTTGAATTCTTTGCATCCGTGACCATGTGCCAGGAGCAAAGTCTACGGCAGCCCGGTTCTGGAGGTTCACCTGTTTGATGTTTTGTGAATCTTCTAGAAGGCCCTCTAGAGCTGTGGTTGTGGCATTTGCTTCTTTAGCGAGCCAGCAGGCAATATGGCCCAACTGTGTGAGAGCTCGAGCAGTTCCTACTCCTGCAATTGGAAAACTCATCCAGAGTCTCTGTGTTCTGGTATTCAGATTGATGGTGGGATCGCAATCAGGGGCGACATGAATTTTGAGGGTACCATCAGGGTTAAATTCTAATGGTTTAATGATTCTTGTATCTCTTTTAGTTCGAATTGAAGTCATTGGGATATTAAGGGATTTGATTTTTGCTGGAATGAACAGAGACAACTTGCCAATTGTGCAAGGACCTCCTACTGGGTAAACCAGAACGCCTTGCCATGTTCTATCCCCACAAATGAGGAAGAATCCTTTTGGTAATTTAATTGGTGTTGAAAACCGTTCTGTTTGGAATTTTTTGGGGGTGGTATTATTACACCATTTGGTGATGTTTTGATACACTGCTGAATTTGGGAATACTACATTCTCTTTTACTTGCCGAGTAGTGAATTTTTTAAAATGAATGCAAGCTGAGGCAACAGAGGAACCTAAAAGATCAAGCTCTTGGGGATTTGATTCTAGAGGTGCAAAACGTGAAACTGATTGTGAAAGTGCTGTAGGAGAGAGAGGAATTAGTGTGGGTAGCCAAGAGGCTCTTAGGAATTCATTCCACAAAGTATCCTCTTGGACTGGAATACCCACCAGGCATGTTTTGAAAGGATGACTTAGGGAGGAGGGACAGACACATGGTGTCAGTGCCTGTGGCCTTGGCCATAGTAACCTACACATTCTCTTTCGGTTTGTCAAACCATGGTGGAATCGGAAACTGTGAGGTGTTCACAAACAGCTGGAGGAAGATGAAGATCAGTAGAGGATTCATTCTTGTTTCAGGTACGGTTTGATCCGATGAGCTGGAACCCATTTCAGACCAGTGTCTGCTAAAATACAAGCATGACCCTTCCCCCATCTTATTAGAGGAAAAGGTCCTGACCATTGGTCACTAAATAAGTCTTTGTACAGGATTAGGGCCTTTTGAGATGGAACTGAACTCCCTTCTGCAAAATGGCAGGAGGCAGGTGGTTTTCCATCTTCTAGACTATTCAGAAGTTTAACACATACATGACTTTCTGAAGTTGCTCGCTCGGTGACAAGTTGGCACTCACTTTCTTTTGCCTCTCCAAAATGGATTTGATAGTGCAGTGATCCCGCTCCACTATGCCCTGTCCAGTTGGAGAGTGAGGGATGCCAGTTCGATGTTCCATGCCCCACAATGCCAAGAACTCCTGTGTGCTCTTTGCCACATATGAAGGTCCATTATCAGTTATTATCTGTTTGGGAACTCCCATATAGGCGAAGGCAGCATGAAGGTGTCTTTGGACATCATGACTTTTCTCACCAGCATGTGCAGTGGCAACAATGCAGCCCGAGAAGGTGTCAATGGACACATGAACGCATTTGAGTTTCCCTAAGTAGCCAACGTGTGTTATACCTGTCTTCCAGATCTGCAATGGTAGCAAGCCCCTGGGGTTAGTCCCCTGTGGTGGCAACGGCGCAACGAGCTGACAGTCTGTACAGGCAGAGATTATACCTCTGGATTGGTTTGGAGTCAAATTAAATTGCTTTTGCAGGGCTTTTGCACTCTGGTGGAAAAAATCATGAGACAATTTAGCTTGCTCTAGGCATTGTGGAGCAACCGATCCTGCTCGGATGTCTGCCTGACGATTTCCCTTAAATGACTGGGCCAGGAAGTGTGGTATGGGAGGGGATATGAGTGATAAAGAAAGGAAAATCTCAGTGATTAACCACATAAAGCAATTTTTTAAATAATTGAAAGAGTTGCTAATTTTGAATACCTTTTAAATAAGAATTTTCACAGTGTTGGACAATCCCAACAACATATGCCAAATCTGAAATTATATTCAGGTTTTCTGAAAACAAAGAAAGGGCTTTAACAACTGCTGATAGTTCTACCACTTGGGGTGAACCTGGGACAAAATGAATGTCCTGCTTCCACTGCTCACCCTCTTTCCAGACCACCACAGCATTTCCTATGGTTCCTGAGCCATCTGTAAAAACAGTTTGGGCATTTAATAAAGGATTTGGAAACCAGTTTGATTTGTAACAGATGGGAATTGTGCCAATGTTTTGAATGAATTTGCATGGTGGGTAGTGAATTTTGATAATGCCCATGAAGTCTGCCACTGCGACTTGGAAATCTAGGCTGACTATCATCATCTGTTCTAGGAGCTGAGAAGTAACAGGCAAACAGATTTCTGAAGTATCGTCTCCTAAGAGTTCCCAGCACCTGGTCCTTCCTTTGAAACACAATTTGGCAAAGAGTTCAGGTAGAGAGGTTAGTGTTTTTGTGAACAGATGGGGAAGAAAAATCCACTCCCATAGACACAGCTTACTTTTGCTGGCATACAACTGGCCCACCAGTGCAAAAGGTTGAGAGGGTCCTCTCACCATGACTAGAACCGGGTCCTCATGTTCCAGGCTCCTATTAACCTGTAAGGAAGAAATCTTATTAGTTATTAGAAATCTTATTAGTCTTATTAGCTTCGGAAGTCAACCTCTGGGCAGATGTCAATTCTGGCTCTCCTTTTAGTAGCTGGAAGAGAGGGTGCAAATCATCAGTTGAGAGACCTGCCACAGGACGTAACCAATTCAGAGTACCCAGAATTTTCTGAAGCTCATTTAAGGTGGAAACCTGTAGTGGAATAGTGACTTTCTGTGGAGTAATTGCTGATCTGGAGATCTGCCACCCTAAGTATTTCCAGGGAGCAGATGTTTAAATTTTCTCTGGAGAGACTGTAAGGTTGTTTGCTTTCAAGGTGGAAAGAACTGCTGAGACTACCTGCTGCAGGTCTTCTTCTGAGGGTGCAGAAAGCAATATGTCGTCCATATAGTGAAGACAGGTTGCCTGTGGAAACTGCTTCCTAATTGGAGACAGGATGGTTGAGATTACATTATTGGGCTGTTTTTCATCCCCTGCGGAAGATTTGCCCATTCATACATTCTCAGAGGTTTCTCTAAATTGCGTGATGGTAAAGAGAAAGCAAATTTCTCCCGGTCAGCAGTATGTAGGGGAATGCTGAAAAAACAGTCCTGAATATCTATGATGGTGATGGGCCAATGCTGTGGAACCATCATAGGACTTGGAATGCCTGGTTGTAGAGCTCCCATAGGCCTAATGACTTTATTAATTTTCCTCAGGTCTTATAAAAGTCTCCATTTCCCTGAAGCTTTTTTAATGCAAAATATTGGTGAATTCCAGGGGCTATTTGATGGAACTATATGACCCATTTGTAACTGTTCTGCTACAAGATGTTCCAGTGCAGCGAGTTTGTCCCCTCTGACTGGCCACTGGTCAACCCAGATGGGGGAGGTGGAGACCCAGTCTAGGCGGATTGTTGGTAAAGTTCCAGTGGCCATCATGACAAATTTGATGACAGAACAACACCCCACTGGTCGAGCATGTCCCTTCCCCAGAGAGTTGAAGGGACTTTTAGGATGTAGGGTCTAATGGAGGCAACTTGATTGTCTGCGTTAGCAATTTGGATGAAGTGACTGCTTTGAGATGGAGTTCTATTGCCACCAACCCCTGTTACCTCTGTCTGGGAGGTTTCTGTGGGCCATGTAGTTGGCCAATCCTTAGTAGCTATGATCGTCACATGAGCTTCTGTATCTATTAAGCCTTGTATTGCTGTCTGCTGTCCTGTCATGTGAGAAGAGACTTGGCAAGTTAGTAAGGGTCTCTCTGTAGAAATTAGCTGTGTCCAGTTTACCATGAGCTGAGTGTTTGCATTGTTCTCTGGGAGATGGTTTTCCAGGTGTCTTACTGGTTGAAGTTGAGCAAGAGGAGAGTCCTGTAACAATTCAACTGGAGGAGACAAAACTTGGACAGTTAACATTAAATCACCTTTGTAAATTTTTGAAACAACATTGGGTTGTGTTAGGATTCCTCTATTTTTGTTTTCTAAATGTGGGGTTAATAGAAAGTCATTTTCTGGAATCTTTTGGTCAGGTATAACTAAGATTTGATGAGGTATGTATTTGGTTACAATTTCATTTCTGAGGGAAATTATATTTTAGAAAAAAAATCACATAAATCATTTCAAATAAGGAAAGATATACTGGGGAATCAGGGTGGGATTATGTCTCCTGGCCATTCCTTCCATCCGGATGAATAACCTTACCCACAAGAGCAGTGAAAAGTCAATTCATTATTCTAAATGAATGGTCCCAGCTGACTCTGCTGAGCCTTGAAAAAAACCCCGAGGGCTGGACCTGATGGTGAAAGCTGCCCTGGATACAGTGTTTGGACAAAGCAAGGACCAGAACCTCAGCCTCACTCTTTTTCCATTTTACTATATTGCACCTTTGTTTGCTAATGGAAAAAGGTGTGAACATAAAGACTGGCAATAATGAGAGGTGAAATTTTACCCTGCCTTGTAGTTCATTCCATGCAAAGAAAACCAAACCTAACATTTAAGTAATGACTCTGGTATGATATTCTCCAAGAGGTCAGCATGAGATGTCGAAGAGAAGGTTAAAGCTGACAAAAAGCTACAAGTGAACACGAGTATTTAGAAGAATCACACTATGTGACCAAGCTGTGTGTGTCATAGCAGGGTTGAAACTAAAAAGAAATAAATTGTAATTTGTGTTACATAATAAGCTTAGGTGATGAGTAAAGAACTGGAATAATTTGTTATAGGATTTACAGGCAACCAACAGAAGACGAAACACAAGTGTCATGCTGAGGTGAACCCTTCATTTTTGCAAACTGCTTGACAGTGGCATTCAGGAGTATTTTACCAGCTCTATAGTTTGTTTCTTGGTGACATATGTCACCTTATATTAAGAAAACCAAGGCAAGGTTATACTTTGTTTCTGCTTTCATGATTTTCCTTTCCCATTAGCTTCTGAGCCAAAAGACCTAAGGCACTTGGGGGTATTTGGTGTCAGCTGGTGAACTCTTAAGATAACTGCTGCTGTTAAGTGCAGAAAATAGGAACCCTTTTCTACACTCCCAGTCCCACCCAAGCTTACTGATTTCTTCAAAGTAAACTTAGCCCAAGACTAAAATCTACACATAGCACATGATTATTACCATGGATGCCATCAGATCATCTTAAAAAGGATTATACCCATCACTCACAAGATGTCCATATTGCGATCTACTTCATCCAGTGCAAAACTACTCATTAAACTGCATCATCTGTAGCCCAAAGACCAGCAGGAAATGAAGGTAACAAGCAGCAATAACAAAAGCCAACCTTCCTGGAAAAGTATGGCACTTCTTTCACACCAATCAGCATATGGTGCACAAAACCTATCTGACCCTGCTCACTTGGTCAGATCTGCCCACAGAACGACAGACCAAATCCTACCTATTAGAAAAGGATATTGATCAACCCATTACAAAAGCATCACACCTTCTAAAATCACGAAAATCTAGAACAGTTCAAGCCTTCTCACTAATGATTATAGGAGTTTTAATCACTTTCATTTTGAAATTCAAATTGGATGTAGCACTTGAGCACCTGTAATTACCTATATGAAAGTGAAAATTTCCATCAGGTTAGGGCACTTTCCATATATCAGGCAGAAAAATTACGAGATTCAAGGACCAAAACCTGAAAATGAACAAGCTCTGATTCAAAATAAGATTCACATTTCCAGTGATGAAGACAATTAACTACAGGAACATAGGAAGCTGAAGGATTCACCTCTTCTGTAAGTGAAGATTGAATGACTTTCCCTAGGGTTTACTGTAGCTCACACATAGGACAGGAGCAAAATAGAAGTTATGAAATTTTTCACTTTGTGTTATACATGATGACTGAACAATTGCAATGACACATCCTGCCTTTACTGTTAACAAAATTTGCAGTTGTTGTCATAAACAGTCCACATTTGGACGCTTCATCATAGAATAAACTTTGAAGGAGAAAGTGATATTGTTGAACTCTAGAGCTCAGCTGAAATCACCAGTGCATGACATACAGCTGGTATTAAAAATAAGTTCTAAATTGGTATGCAAATATCATACTACCTATCATTCAAGATTCAAAAAGCAGCCAGGAGGACAGGAACCAAAATAACAAAAGGTATGAGCTCTAATTGTATCACTAGGCATCCTTTATGTCTCTAATAAAGTACTGGAGCTTAGTTACTGCTGAGAGGAGGAAAAGCTGATAGTACTCTGGTTGATGTTGCAGTACAAAGGGAGCAGAGAATCCTCATCTGCAGATAAAAGAGACATAAGCTCTAATAACACATGCTTAAAAAAAAAGAATCCCCTCCCAGTCTAATAGCCTGAAGGCATCTTAAGTAAAATGTCTGAGAATGAAAACTGATCTGTTTAATTAATGCTGAGCTCTAATCATTAACACCAATTACATAACAAGAACTATCCGGGATTCATGCACTAGGAAATTAGATACAGTAGACAAAACAATAATTTAAAGTGCTAAACATATTTGTTTCTGGAACGGGGTCTAGTACATTTCAGCTTTTGTAAATGCAGGATTCTATCCTTCAACTGTGGCACAGATGAACCATCTGGGCTGGCAGTTTTTGTGATGTGGGACTTCCAACATGATCTGTGATGTTAACTGCTGTGGTTTGCTTCTATGCCCGTGATGAAGCTAGAAGCTGCTATTTCAATTGCTTTTCTTATAAATGGTTGGGCTTAACTGGTCACTGAGTCAGCACAAGCCAGAGCATAAACAGCAGCTGCTCACAGTCTCTTCTGAAGCAGCAATGAGGAGGCATCACATGAAGACAGGAAGTAACAAGTCCAGAATACATGAAGGGAGACACACACTTCAAATACTGCAGAAGACTAAAGATACTATAATACATAGAGATTCCAAAAGTGATGAAATAGCAGCATCATGAATGCAAAAGGAGATGTAATACCTCTGAGTTGGAAACTGGAGCTGCAAATGACAGAAAACAGCATGAAGACTGAGGAAGTAGGGAATGATTGCCTTGTTCATCAGGTCTTACCCATTCCTGTTGTGTCATGCTGGTTGTGGCTGCACACAGACTCCTTTCAAGGTCATCCTTTCTCTTGGAGATTTTGAGATTGGACCTGTCTTTTTTCTCTTTTTTCCTCTATTAGAACATATGCTGACCTCTATAGTGAACACTAATGGGGCTCACTATAAAACTTTCAAACAGCTAACATATTTACTCAGTGGATTTATATAATTTTATGTCAAATGGCAAACACTGGGGCTATTTGCCTTGTCAGTGGCACACTTCCACCTTAAGCACACTTTGAGCCCTTTGCACTCTGCTGGTGCAAAGCTGACAGATGCTCTTCAGATGTAAAGGGCAACCCCTGCCTCAACAGCCCCAACAGCTTTGCTCTCCTTGTAGGATTGGAACTGCTGACTACCTGCAGCTAAAATCACAGCTCTCCCTCACACAGCAACAGGTCATGCATCATTTCTGGGGTCCTGCAATCTTGGCTTCTGTAGCTGCTCTTAAGAGATTGGAACAGCAATCTTCACTTCCAAATATCTGCAGTGCACCCTTGCTGTCCCCTCTGCTCCAAACACCCTCCTCGCAATGCACTGTTCTTCCTCCTATAAGTCTAACAGAAAAGACTCAGTCATCCAAAGCCAAACAGCCCAAATGGATCATTTTCTTGTCTGACTCAAATCTCTGCACTGTGCAAAACTTATACCTCCTTCTGACTGGTGGTCCCCAGGCATCAAACTTCAGCAATGTTGTGATGGTTTGGACTTGGCTCCCTGCCAAATGCCCGAACTCACAGTAACAACCCCTTCCCCTTCCCTTCTTCCCTTAGGGCAAAGGAAAAAAAACTATAAAAATTGAAGAACCCAAAATCAAGCTAATTATATAAAAATATATATATTTTTACGTATATTACAATTATATACAATTAAGATGCTATGTACACAGCGAAGAGAATTCAAACACCCCCCAAAAGGAGAGTGGAAAAAGGGACAAAAAGTGACACAGAATAGATATACACAATCAAACCTAAGAACTAGCAAAATAACTAGCAAAACATCTCACCACGTCGCTCAGAAAAGCAAGATCACCAGACACGGCCAGCACTGTCCAAATCTCCCACGTGGCAGGCCAGTGGTCGCTGAAGGCCTCAGCCTTAGATAAACAAGACCAACACAAGGACCCACTGCCCTGAACCTCGCCAGAAGAGAAGAGAGCGAAGGTCTCTCCTCCCTTCTTATTTATACCCTGGTTTACGTAAAAATCATATGGAATACTGGGAACATGCCCACTTCCTTGGTTACAAACTGGTCACCAAGGAAGGCCTAGATTAAAACTACCACACAGGGAAAAAAAAGTACTCCAAGAATTTAAAAACTGGCTGGAAACACTGACTCCAAGCTGTCTGTCGGGTGCATTGAAGCAGCATTGTCACTCTGCTGCATCCAGCTTATGCCTGTGACCTGCACTGAAACACAGTGGGCATGCAACCACTTCTTCAAAATCTGTTCATATATCAGCCTCACCTCACATTACTTGTTTGAGGCCCCAGAGGTGTACCGAGGGAATGAGAATATCTACTTTCACGTGAAAGTTGAGGGAATTGTGTCTTGTGTTTTTGACTGTGAATTTGATTCTGTTTGTGGAATATATTGAGGTTTAAAGGCTTGAAAACGCCCTCTCTTCCAGATTTGATTGCACATTCATTGCTCATTACCTAGTGTAATGCAGTTTGATTTACAAAGTAGCAGTAGTGCCATCATTAATATCCACTGTAATTAGTATTTGAACAGCAGAACTCTGGAATCAGGCAGCCCAAGTCCAATTTTCTGTCATGGAAATGATGAACAGGAAAATTGCACATGCATGAAACACTGTCACCTTAGCCTTTGGCAATTTTCTAATTATGACATGATGGACGTTCTGTTGTAGAAATGTATTGGGGGTGCAGGTCCATCTTCTACCTTCACAGTCAGGATAAAACATGAGTATCTCAGTGCAGGAATGGCATCTGCATGCCTGTGCAGTACCCATACCATTCATAACTGTGCTGTGCAATTGCATTTTCATTCAGCCCCATCTGACATTTACACATTTTGCAACAGGAAACTCCATAAGGTGCCCACGTGCTGTGTAAAGTGACATCTTTCATTTGTTTGACACTGGCATGCTGATAATTTCATTGGTGTTCTCATATTATGAGTCAGTAGAAAAACGAGAGATGGATCTATTTCATATTATGCCCTTCATAATCATAAATACTTTAATAAAATTGCTTCTAACTGAAAGTGAGAATTCAGATGTAGTAGTATTTTACAAAAGAACAAAAAAGGCTATGTCTTTTAGTTTTAGATCCTTTATGATGCTTATAGAACAGGAGACAGGATTGGAGATGTAATGTTTCTTAATTGTTGCTGGAATGGAGCGAGAACACTGTCGGTAAAACAACAATTCAGTCAAAATGTTATTTTATCAAAGCTAGAGGGTTTTGCAGAGGCATATTTATTTCTAGGATCCTTTTGCAGGGGACTCTTGGGTCTGTGGCAGAAAACTGTTTTATGCACTGACCTTCGTTGCAAAGAACTTGTGTTCAAAATCCTTTATTTTTCAGATGAAAGGAAAACAAGAAAAGGAAAAAGTGCTTTATAATTTGCAGTCCTGGGAGTTGCACATTGCAGATCTTCATATATGTTCTTTTATGTTCTTTTAGAAAAACGTGCAAATGTATCTCTTCTTCATTAGGCAGGTAGACAAATTTTGGCATCTTGGCTTTTACCTTGAAATAATAATTGTTGCCTTTTGCTCACAGTACTTCATCTTCTCTGACTTTACTGGGGAAGTCTAGGGAGCACTGGGGAGTATCTGAGCACATTACTGGTACCTGGTGGGGGCAGGGGTTCTGACAATTGTTTAGTAGAGATTTATATAGGTATTTGTTTTAAAGTATCACCTGGGGTACCAGTGATACTGGAGCGGTGCTACAACTGCCACATAAAGGGGTCCTTTTTTTCTGAGGCACCTGAGTCATAAGGCAGGTGAGGTAGAAAGTGCATTGGAGAAGGAAAATGCTCTCATGGGTTTATAGAGGGGAAACAGAGATGTAGGGATATATAATGAACACCTTGAGGCTGATGGAGGCAGATGCTGGGTGCAGAAGATATTCCTTTTATGTTTGATACTTATTTGCTTATGCCAAATGGGGTCAGTGATGCTGGCTCTCATAAAGCTCCTGATGAAACACACCCACTATATAGTCATTGGGGAGGGTTTATGGAGCACAAAGGGCCAAGGCATCAAGCCTGATATTTTCAGGGTGAAAAAGATCTGCCTTTGGTTTCTATGCAGAGAGCTGAGTGAACTGAAAGCTGGGAGGAAGGCCTGCAACCTTCTTCCCTCCTGTCTTTCTGCAGGGCATAAGAGAAACTGCTCCTTCTCAAAATACCAACTCTTCAGATTCATTGGTGCTTCGCTTAATGTGAAACAGTCTTGATTTTAAGGGATATTGAAGCAGCTGGAGTCACGTCGATTTTTAGACCCTTCTGAATTGTTTCCTAAATGTAATATAAGTTGCAGCAAAGAATTTACAGCAGTATGAGAACAGGCATTTCAAAATGTCAGATTGTGTCTGTAAATTGCCATGTCTGGTAATAAACCCACCTGTCAAGTAACTGGCAATCACAGCTTACTGGTGATTCTGTTTTTCCTGTGTGCTATTTCCTGACTGAATTGCAGACAGAGCAAAACTGGTGATTCTTTCTTGGGCTTTCAGCATTTTTTTTGAAATTCAGGTGAAAGCAAAACTGGAGCTGTAAAGTTAAATGCAACTAGTAAAAAGCAACTCAAAGGAGATAAATTTTTTAAGCTTCATAGTTAAGCACTTAAATCAGGAATTCTTTAAACTTGGAATTGTTCTTCAAACCTGCTCCTTAGTGTGGTTATATGCACAAGAAAGAGCAGCCTCTAAAATCTTCCTTTAAATACTTGGTATGCCATATATTGGAGCCCCTGGTGGTCTAGTGGTTAAGGACGCGGCGCTGTCACCGCCGAGGCCCGGGTTCGATTCCTGGTCAGGGC
>JAYRBT010000002.1:2036878-2055941 GCA_036023395.1 Myiotriccus ornatus
AAAAAATCCAATGCGCAGGCTGGAAGGTGTAAAGACCTTCCCCGGTTCTTCGTTTGTGAAGACTGGCCATTACATTACATTTACATGCCATATATTATTATCCTTACTGAACATTTTGAGCATACACATATGGTGTGATGCCTGATGGGCTTTAATTCTTTCAGCTCAGCCATCTGATCTGAAGAGGGAAGCAAGATTATAGCCATAAAACTGTACCCTCTGATTCACCTTCCTGTTCTATTTATGATTTTTGCAACCAGGATGAATAAACTCTGTAGTCAGCCTTCAGATGGGTGGGTGTACAGTTAGCTCATTTCTCTGCACGTGTCCTCAGAACTGAATAGTAAATCTGGCTATTTCTGTAGACATTATACTGCAATATTGTAATTATAATTCTTTTGTCATATTTGTGTTTAAATGTGGCATATAAGAGGAATGAGACCAAAAGGCATTCTTGTAGTGCTACCTCGAAGGTCGTGCGTAAGTTCATTAGACATCAGTTGTATTAAAACGCTAACAGGATACTGGGGTATCTTAATGTCTCTGCACTGGTAATTATTCAAAATGTGTACTGTCTTTTCTTCCTCTTACCAGCACACGCAAAAAATTGTAACAAGAAGAATTTGCAATGTGTTTTTCATAAATAGTGGTATCTCCCAAAATGCTTGACTTTCAGAAAATGAGTGTCAGCCTCTTTGCTTTGATGGCTGCTGAAGCATAAGCCACTGAAATTGGAAAAAACCTAGACCCTGAAATTTTGCCAGCATCCTAAAATATGTTTGATCTACAACTTACCCCATAAGGCAGGCATGTGTTTGGCAGTTTATTCTGTCTTTCTGTAAATTTTTTTTTTCCCCTTATTTTATTTTCACAAGTATTTGGGCTCAATTTAGCATGTCTTCCTTGCAAGGAAAACCAGTGCAGAACCTGTCCCAACCTTTGAGTGTCAATAGCTGTTCTTTGGGTGCCAGTGGTAATAGGGGGTCTGCAACGTGCTGTGACGTGTTGTCCTCTCTGTGACTGGTGATTCTTACAGTTTGTATTACCTGGTGGGGAACATTATAGTGCAGATTACTAAATGGTGCAGTCCCTGATATGCCAGGCTCTATATTCTTACAATTTGTTTTAGCACATTTTGATCCTGGAGATTTTTTTAAAAAATTGTGACTTCTAGAGCATAATTAATTTTAGCCTCCAGCTACCCTTGCTATAGATAGAGATAGTTTCTAGGCTCTTCAAATTTCCATCAGTATTTCCACTGTAAAATCTTTCTCTGTGGTCATATCTTTGTAGGAGCAGGAAGAAAATATTTGCCTTTTTTTCCTTTGCATCCAATTTGGCAAAGACTGTCTGTGCTTAATGGTGCTTTAGTTAAACTGGTCATCCCCACCAAAACTGAGGCAGGTGCTGCAGTGCTGTTAACTTGTGCAAAGGAGACAACTGAGTGGGGCAGCAGAGTGAGGCAGCTGAGCAGAGGCCCTGAGATCCCAGCTCTCTGAGCAATAAGCTGGGTGTCAGCCCTATTGAGATGACCCCGAAAGGATGTTCATTTGAAACAGAAGAAACATCAAGAACGCAGCAAATACATTCTAAAATGGGGGGCTGGGAGATTTAACCAGATAGTATCTTTTATAATTGTTAACTACAGTATATCCACAGCCTAATAAAGAACCAGATTGAACAGAGCTGGGAGATGTGCCAGCTTGGTGCTGTGCCAGAAATCAGCGTGGCATTTTAAACCCCATTTTGGTCATTCTTTTCCACTCAATAAAGCACTTGTACATGTTTACAGAACCCTTTGTTGTTGTGGGATGTTACATTGGTACATTCCTGTCTGCTCTCCCATAGACAGTGCTTCACTTGGTAGGGTGTATAACATTATAGGTTTAGCACAGCTGTGCAACTCCAGAAATTATAGATCAGATTTTTTTCAGGAGTTTTATAAAGGCAGATGACATTCCTGAAGCTCAGTAATTGCACAAATGTTTTTGGGATGTTTCTCAAGTATTTAGTAGTCTCATATATCCCAGTTACCCATCTCCTTCCAATTGCTACTTGTCGCAGCCATCCCTGTTGTTAGAATTTAGAAAGAAAATGGATTTTTCCCCATTCATGTTAAAGCCTATAATCCAAGTCACCTGAGGAAGGCCTTTGAAATTGCATAAGCTCCAGATATTTGAAGGTGCTGCAGGTTTTACTGAGCATGCAAGTGCTCTGTGGCACGAAGGCTTAGACACCAAAGCACAGAAATTTGTAGTGAACAGGCTTTCCTTGTCTCTGGCCTGGATAAGGGTTAAGTCATTCATGTTTCATGTGTTTCTTGGGGCACAGTGGGCAGGCAGCATGTACTATTTGCTGCTGGACAGGTAATAAAAAATGAGGACTGCTAAATAAGGCTATGGCTGGTTCTCAGTCATAGAGAAAAACAGTCCTCAGGTCCATGTTAGATTTCTTCCTGGATAGGGAGAATGTGCCCAAGCTTAAACTTAACCTCAGCATGTATTGCTGAATCCCCAGAGATTGTCAGCAAAGGGTCACCTCCATGCTCTCTGCTGAGGCAGAGGAAGAGGTGGGATGATGCAGGACTCATGGGCCTCTGCTTGGAGAGAGGTACGACAGAGACTGTTCCTGCCCAAAAATACTGCAATTCCCTCTCAGATCCCATGGAAACAGCAGGAGTACCTGTGTACCTGTGTCTGCCTGGTTCTGATTCCCAAAGATTGTAATGTAAAGGTTCCCAACAGCCTCCATGGGCACTATTGTAGCATAGTTTGGGGCTTTTTTCCTGTTGTGGAGGTGAGAGGGACTGTGGCATGGGAGGGGGAGTCAGTGTTTCAGTGGGGT
This sequence comes from Myiotriccus ornatus, assembly GCA_036023395.1. NCBI lineage: Eukaryota > Metazoa > Chordata > Aves > Passeriformes > Tyrannidae > Myiotriccus > Myiotriccus ornatus. The sequence goes on from JAYRBT010000002.1 coordinate 2,039,723, forward strand.
GGAGGGAATGGGTAGCAGGAGCCTGGGCAGCTGTCTGGCACCCACCCTTCTCTGTCTCCAGTCATCCACCTGAGTGCCAGTGCTGACAATGTGGCAGTCTGGCCCTGTAAGTTTCAGCCACTGTGTAGTGTTCAAGAGCCCATCCTCCCAGCCCATCAAAAACCCATCACTCAAGAGAGATCCTATTAATTGCATGTGGAGATAAGCAAGAGGCACATGTGAGGCATGTCGAGCCTGCTGCTCTGAGCCCACCGAAATTTGCTTCCAGGAGGCTGTGTTTAGTCAAGCCCACTTGTGGGGCCACTGGTAATTTGCACCTTGTAGCATGATTCACCGGTAATGGGATGAGATGTTATGGCAGGGTACGGAGCTCTTGCTGCTGCAGTTGCTCTGGCATTGCGAGTAAACAAATGTTAAGGTAGGGGCAGTGATTCTCTCATAAACAGACAGCAGGGATGCTCGGGTGCTGTTTTGTGCCAATGAATGGCTTACACTGAAAAAAACAGATGCTGATTTCAATAAAATAATAGCATTTTCAGGCAATGGTTTTCTGCAACTTCAAAGAGCTCTGTAGGCCAGAATTAATAAACTGGTGTCACTGTGGGTTGTTACTGCACAGCACAGCAACAGAATTGTTTTGTTGCTGTTTATCAGCTAAGCCCCCCGTTCTTCAGCTAAAAGTAAACTGCTTTTGCATATAACTCTTTTAAAAAATGTTGGACTGGCTTTGATAAATGGGCAAAGCTGTGAATGACAAGAGGTTTGAGGGGCATTATCTTATCAGTTATACAGTAACCTGTCTGGTGGACAGCCCAGTGTGGTAGTGAGCACATTGTACTTGTCCGCAATTAATAGAGAGGTCTTTTTCAAGTCCTTGCAGTTGGAGAATGCTGATTGTTCCAGCACTCTGGCTCAATCTGCAGTCTCAGCACTGCTCTCAGCTGGGTGAATTTGTGTACAGAAATTGTTCCCTACCCTGATTCACTATTCCAAGATCTCTGAATCTGAGACATTCCCTGAAGAACAACGAAAAGCTGAAATGCAAAATTGAACAGGACAGTGGAGTGGAGAATACAGAATGAGTAGATATATTTTTTCCTGGTAGCAACATGGCAGCAGATATATTGTTCTCTGTTTCTCTTTTTCTATTAAGTTGTGAAAGAAACAAAAGACACGTTCTTCTGGTGTTCGGCTCTAAATACACTGCAGGCTGAACAATTGTTTGGTGATTAAGCTGGAACAAAAGCCTGGTGGAAGATAAAGAGTTTAAAGCTGTGTACTAGTGCAGCAAAAGAAAAGTATCCATAGATTTTTCCTTCTCCATGGACCGTTGCACTCATCCTGGTGGTGTTGGGAGGTGTGTAGCCAGTCATTTTCCCATACTAACATGGTGAATCTCCTCCTTCCAGGAAACGCCTTCTCCTCCCAAATCTGTTCTGCAATGCAAACATTGCATGTATATGAATTGAGAACTTGGTAAGATGTTGTGGGTCAACATGTAAAACTCTGTTTTGCTGTCCCTCTTCCTGGAGTTGAAGTAGATTTCTGACCCTCCCCGGAAGGCTGTTCCAGATCCTTGCTGCTGCAACTGTCAGAGATGGTTTCCCCTTTTTCCTTATGCAGGTGCTATGCCCTCCCTTCCCTAAGTGGTGATGATGTGACCTATGAGATTATCTATCTGAGATCAAAATTAACTCCTTCTCACTTCAGTGCTTTGAAGGGTCCCTTGCTCCTTGTGTAGTGACATCTCTCTCATCTTGTTTCTGTTGATGAAAGATCTTTTATTTTTTTCGACTTATTTCCTTCCAAAGCTGTGACTTGGTTGGTTTGCTGGGCAGCCTTCATTCTGCACGGGGGGGGGTAGGTGCGGGTGGGGGGTGTGTGTTCCTCCACCGCTCCTCTACCGCAGGAACAAGTCTTACTGGTTTTCAAAAAAATAAGTCCCGTGCATTTTCCATGCCCTGCAGATGGCACTGCCTTCCTGGGCTATCAGAGTACCAGATGCGTGTCCCTGTGGTGGGCTCCTGTGGTGTCATCTTCAGTTAGAACAGCTCTTCTTGCAGCTGGATAAATAGTTCCAAATTTCTGGCTATCAGATGTTTTTAGTTAACAATGAAAAAAATAATGGAAATTACTAGGAACATTTCCCCTTAATCCTCTTTGGGTGGCTTTGTTTTCTGGACTTACATTCTATTCAAGGTTTATCTTCAAAGGGTTTTCAACTTTTTTGCAACTTCTCTGTACAGCTATTTTTCCCCACCTGACATTTCCGTGTGCCAATTAAGAACTGAATTGGCTGCAGAGTTAATTACCTCTTTCTAGGAGGACCCTCCTAGTGGGAACAAGGAGAGGGAGCTTTCTTGTCGTAAGTGTTTCCTGGGAGATTCCCTCCTGGTCCAGAAATGCCCCCCTTATAAAGAAAAGGCAGCATCAAAGGCACAGTGGTAGAGATACTTCTCACGTTGTTGTTGTCTCTTTCCTACTGCTGCAGGTGCTTTGTTTGCATGTACTTTTCCTTAAAGTTTGAAAGGTGTTGGGAAAATACTTCCCCTGTTATGCAAAGATGGAGCACTGCTGGCTTTGTGCTTGCAGCTCTCCAGTCTGCAGGGGGACTGATGTGAGATGTTTGTTTCCTTAGGTGCCTGCAAAGCCCTTGGGAACCTGCTGCCTGCAGCCAGCAGGAGCTGGTTCTCCAGAGGTGATCACACACCCTCTGGGACTCTTATGCAGTGTCTTCTGTCCTATACCAGCTGCAACATAGAGAGATCTGACTTGTTCAAAACCTGATGACATTACAAATTGCTGACAAGTAAATGGAGGTCTATTTTTTATGATTGCTCTCTCTGGGTTCTCATGGCAGGCCAAATGATTTGTTTGCTGTTGCAGTGTTTAATGAAGGCAGCAGCTATCATACGTGATGAATCTGCCATATTTCCAAAGAGTCAAAATAAAATTCAGCCATGCTGAAGTGTTCTGGGTTGCTCCACATGCATAAATCCTCATCTACTTCTCTTCAAGGTCAGTCGGGTATTTCATGACTCAAAAGTCGAGCGACTGGGAGGTAATGTGCCCAGTCATATCAAATATCTGATTTCACTGCTTATATTTCATCTGTATGGAAACACTTGAATTGTACTGTGCTTATCACCCGTATGACTAATCCTGTATGCACACCAGCAGTCCTGGACAAGCTGGCCACAGGATGACAGCCGTTTTAGAAAGATCCATTTCGTGATTGCAGGTGGAGAGTCAGCATGGGCTGAGGTTTTTTGTGTCCAGCTGCCCGGTGCGGAATGGATGTTTAGAATGCACCATCTCCTTGGGCTCTGCTAGCACTCTCCATTTTGAGTATTTGAAAAGGAAGTGTAGTGTCTCCACTGCCAAAAAAACTTATCTGAACTGACTTTTACGTTGAGAAGTTTAGTCTGCAGCACGTATGGCAAAATTTATACGTTGGTTGCTTTGATGGCTTTTTGTGATTTCTAAATAAATTTTAGCATGGTTCTTTATGTTCATACATGCAAAGTCAGTTTACAGACTTCTTTGTGTGTACCAACTCCCAAGGACAAGTGATCAGTTTTCAAATCTCAGGTTGGGGGAAAAAAGGAAACTAAATCTCTGGGCTGTGAAGAAGAACCTCAGAGCCAAGGAACAGTTCAGAATCCAGAGGGCAGTCAGGTGTAAACTCAGAAACATTTTGGTCTGAATGTAGTTCTCATGCTTGTACAGAAAAACAGGTTTCAGGAGCTTGTGACTATGTATTGCAACTCTGTGAGGACTGGTTGAGGAAGCATAGGTCGTTTGGGCTCCTGGCTTTGGTGCCCCACACCACGTGGGCTTTAGCAAATAAAGCTGTATGTCAAATCTTCATGATGAGATGAATTAGCAAAACCATCATTCATGTTACAGTATCAGCAAAATCAAATTATTTTAAAAAGTTGTGTTGGACTTGGGTGTCTTATGTAGCCAGTTGGGTTTTTTTTACTAGGCTGGGAATTAGAAGTTAGGTTGTTCTTAAATAACTGTGCTTTATTTCAAGGACTTCATATATCTTTGCCAAATTGAGGTGGGCAGTAAGCTGTGTCCCTACCACAATGGCTGTTTGCGGGATATTGAATCCATGTTCATTGGTGTGGTGACGACAGAAATTTTTGCAAGGAAGAGAACTCTCTCCCAAATAATTGGTATGGTTTTTAATCCTTAAAACAGTTTCCCTCATACCCCTAGCCCACTTAATTTTGAAAATAGCTAAACCATCAAAACTGAAATCCACTTTCTTCCTCCAGACAAAAAGGTTGCCTTGTACAGTGCCTCTCATGGAAGCCTTCAGTTTGAATGGGGCTAATCTAACAGAGCAAGGAGCCAAACCAGGACATCATCATGCAGTGGGAAAATTTTGAGTAACAGCAATGATCAGTGAGTATTGCCTACAGCTGTGTGCAGTCAAGAATTGGAATAATTTTTAGTTGCTTTGGCCTTTTAAAAAAATGTCCTTCAAATACTTTTGTAGTTTTACTTTTGAGAATTTCTGAACATTGAAATCCAGAGATACACAGGGAGGGTAACAAGTGAAAGACATTCAGAAATGTGAGCATATGGATGTATGTACTTAGGGACCCTGGTGCCTTGAGCTCTGCCTCTCCTGACATTGATCTTGCCTGTTCCACCTTTATTAGTCTGTGACCTGGGGCCAGACCTTGTCTTATCTATGCTCAGTGTGTGCATATAAATTTGTAGAAATTTAGTGTGGGAACAGTAACAACAAAGTTCTCAGCTTTCCACAGTGTCCTTTCTTTTTTTTCTGGAGTGTGCAAAATGCTCAGTATTGAGAAGTCTGGTACTACAACAGCTTATAGCCCTCCTGCCATGCTTTCCTCCTCCTGTGCAGAGGCAGCAGCCAGATTTCGTCGAAGCAAACTGAATTGGCACAGGAGTCGATGTGCACAGAGGAGTTTCTCAGCAAGTCCAGCATGAGGTTCTGATGAGCACAAAAAGACCAGCAGCAAAGGCCTCCTGGCAACTTCAGGGAGGTTGCCACCAAGGAATGGCAGCTGTCGGTGTTCAAGGGCCATTGCATGCTCTGCTCATAGGAAATTTTTAATGCAGACCTGTAGCACCACATGAGAAATGCCATGGCTTGGAGTTTGGGTCCAGAATAGGGACCCTGGCCAGGTAAAGGATCAGGATACTGAGGCAGCTGCTTAGGTGGACTTACGGCAAAAAGGATCTTCTAAAGACAGATGTGATTAAGGGAAAACTAAGGCTGGGATCAGCATGGGGTCATGGGTTAGGGACAGAGCTAGAAACATCTGGAGTTTCTCAGGTACTATTAGGATAGGGCTGATAAGATTTAGTTTCCCAGAGAGGACCAGGTTTGGCCTTGTATAGATTTTGCTCTTTGTTTCATAATTGCTCTGCAATTATTACAAAGAAGCCTTAGTATTCATTTGTAAAAGCCTGGTAAGAGCAAAGTGATTCAGCCTTGCAGCAACCCTGGAGAAGTAGAATTCAAGAGTTACTCATCCAGACATCCCAGATGCACAGGTCCCTTTTTAATCAATGACAAATTGATTTTGAAGCATCTGTGGCTTCATTGCAAGTGCACAGATGTTTGGTTAGCCCTCTTTTACAGCCACTTTGTGAATAGTTCAGAAGCTCTTCTCTTTAGCCTGTTAGTGTAATCTGTTGAGAGAGGATCCTTCAGAAGGGAATTTGGAGCTTTGATTCAAAAAGAAGCTAATTTCTTCCAGCTGACAATTGAAGTAGCCTAAGAGAAACCATAATCAGGCTGAGTGAACACTCCCAAGAACAACATTGTCCTGCTTTTAGCTGTATTACTTTTCCATGAATTCTCATGAACAACTTTACCACTGAAGGAGCATGTAATCCTGATACCATCAGGATGGTGACAGCAATCCAGCTCCCACATGAAAGAAAGCAAAATTTCAGCAACTCCAAAACTCTGAGCCCTTGACAATTTTACCAGACATAGTGAGTTCAAAAGTCAGAATCTGTTGTGTCTAATTATTCCATAATAATCAGGAAAGCAAATCCCACTTGGGAAGGATCTTCCTGTGCTTTTAGAAACTAACAGAAGACAGAGCCCTTGGAGCTGAGGCTCACTGCTCAGTGAGGTGATTATGCACTTATGTTAGCAAGGATTAGAAGGAGCAAGCCAGCTGCCTCTGCAGCTCCTGATAACACACACAAAAAATGTGTTTTCTACTTGGTGTGATTTTTCCAGACAAAATGCAAAGTATTATCTAATGCATCAGTGATTTACAGCTGAGCAAGTCTATACAGACTAAATAAATTATCATTTTTTTTTAAATATCCAACTTTCCCACAAAATGTTTAATGTTTTACCATTTACACAGCGAACTAATTAGAATGCTTTCAGATGGATTTAATTTCCAGTTGGTTGACAAAATTCCTGAAATAATATTGTTCTCCATGATCTTATCTCACGTCTGTCAAACATGTTTGCGTGAGAGCTTTGGGCCTTCTGATTTCAATTTTTTCCTTAAATGTTTATCTCAATGTGGACGTTCTTCTTGAAAGATAGAAATTTTTTTTTTTTTTTGTACAGTATACAGTAATTACTGCATATCTGCAGAGATTGTGAACCATTCAGAACAGGATTTATATTCTCTGGCAAAAGTTATCCTTAAACAGTACAAACTCAGAATTGCAAGGATAGCGCTGGGAGACCATGCATTTTGGATCATGAAATAAAAAAAACTTTGGGCTTCTGTTGTTCTTGTTCTGAAGAAAACTCTGATTTTGTGCTAGAACTTCCACGTGGGAATCTTCACTGTCCTGTCCCCAGTGTTATGGCCAAATATTTCTCTTCTTCAGAGACAGCTGTTGGGCTTGGTCATACCAGGCCACCCGTCAAGACCCTTTTTCTCTCTCTCTCTTTAAAATTTTCTCTCAGTAATATATAAAGATTGATTAGCCCCAGAATGGATCAACTCTCCAGATTGCATGAGGGAAATTTGTATTCATTAAACAGCTTAAGCATCTTTCTTACTCTGCCAGATGATTGAGTTTGAGGGTACAATTTATCTTTGCAGTGCTTGTCTGAACATCCCATGAAAAAACCCAAGAGGTCACAAACTGAAAGTAGTGTTGGTTGGGAGAGTTCTCTGCCAGAGCAACTACTCAGCCAGCAGTGATGTTCATGGGGTTATCTCCACCCAGCTGCCTGAGACTATCTTTCTCGTTGATGAAGTTTATGTGGTTTCCTTCAGCGCACTCCCAAGTTTCTCAAAAATCCCCTTGGCCAAAACAACAGAATTCATCAGTTCTGCAGTAATCTCCATTGTGATGAGAATGAACCTGATACCTCTGCAACATCATGTGACACTATGTGTATGTATTCTAGTTGAGAGAGGAGGGCCATAGACACCCACGTGTGTGGAAAAAATGCATTGATTATTAAAATATGTATTAAAATATGTAGGATGCAAGGGTTGGTAAAATAGCAGGGCAAGCATGCCATCTTTGTGCTGCAGATCTTCCACCTATTGCATGTGGCTTCTTTGAACCACATCTTACCAATGGCTTGTGTTTTATGAGCCACAGCCCATGAGGTGTCTACAGGCAAAAAAACTATGCCAGAAGCTACTGCTTGGTACTGGATGCCCACACAAAATGAGAACCATGGCTTAAATTTCAAAAGAAAAAGCAATGGGGACACCCACCTTTGACTTGCAGAAGTTACTGGACAAGTACACCTGCAGTTACCTTTGGCTTTTGGGCCATCCTTCCATACGACCACCACACAAGGGGCTGCTTTTCCATTCTTTGTGACTTACTAAGACTTTGGAAAGTTCTTCACGTAGAGAGCAAGTGGGATATTGTACCTTTTCACTTGGACACTGAGCAAGATACCACAGTGGTCCTGTGACCACTGTCTGCCTCAATGTTGCACAAAGAAATTCAACTTTCCTACCTTCCTGGTCAGCCTGGGCTCAGTGTCTTTGTCTCTTACTCAGCAGGCAAGTACTTTAGCTGCTGGTTCTGCTCTGCATAGCTCTGGTTTTGACCAGAGATTTCATCCAGGACTTGAAGGATCTAGACAACAATAAACACTGTTGAAACATTTAGTGCTAAATAACGGATGCAGTTTCAGTGAGTCAGCATTTTCGGATGAAAGCAAGATGTGATCAGGAAATCCCTGACCTGATCTAAACCATACCAAAGTCTTGGTCAGTGTGTAAATTTTCTTCACTGCAGAGTAGTAAATCATCATTTTATTACAGACATTGAAAAATTCTGCTCTCCTGGTGCAGAAACAGTGCTGCCATCTCTTCCAATTAATTTTCATCAGCCTTTTCATAGTAATTATTGTTTTAAATCTCCTTCACCGGAGTTCCTGTGAATATTGGCTTGGTTTCTGTCTCATTTTCTGTCATATACATCATCTGCCTCTTACCACAGTGATATTTTATTTTGACATGTAAATACTGTGATGTCTTCTCTCTCTTCACTGTTATTGCTTGCTGCTGGCTGCTCTGCTTGCATAATTAATTGCATGGGTATTTATTAAGGTTTTTTCCTTTCAAGGAGGTCCAGCCTTTGCTCTCTCCTCCTGGTGTTGCAGAGAAGTGCACTTGACAATTAACCATTAAGTGGGAATGTAAATTAAGCTGCTGGACTAACAGATAAATGAATCTGTCACATCTATAATTGCTAGGCAAAGTGGCTACAATTTTAGTTATTTTCATTGGCCTATTACTGCAGGTTTCTATTGCTAAAATAATAAATCATTGTTTTTGTAGAAAGAGGTATGTACCAATGAGGTGTGTGTGAGGGGGAGATCTGTTACATATGCAATAAGATCGGATGTTGGGGGATTTTGAAAAAGGGAATTTGTATAGGGGAAATTTTGAGACATCACATGAAGGATATATATTGCACATTAAAAAAACAACAACAACAAACAAAAAAACTTGGGGGCATTTTTTGACAAAGTTTGTGAGGTTAAGATATGATGGGTAAGTGATGGAAGTTCCATCTGTAGTAAATTATACTACTATAAGGGACCTCCAGTGGGTCACTATCTTCTTCTAGAAATACTGACCTTGGTGTCTCTCTTTACCCTCAAACTTATCAGCAGCATTGACAAAGGAACTCTATCCTGGGCTGAAATTTCTGCTTTTAGTTGGAGAATATCACACACTGTAGTTTTGAAGAGGTCATGCACAGTTGCAGATCCAATTCAGTATAAGCAAGGTGTTTGGTCTTTCTGCAATTCCCCAATATTACAATTTCGCCAGAAATATTAGCAAATAAAGATAAAGACATTTTATCTATACCTCTGTGACATCCTCTGTACTGATTTCAGGCTCTTCTTGAAATGCTAATATATCATCCTCACTGCAGCCTGTTCCCCATGGGTGACTCGGATTGCCTTCTTAGTAGCAGATTATTTCCTGATCACATTTCTCATGTTAGGGAATCCATATATTGAGCAAGAGACCAAAGTGCAATGATCATTTTACAATTTAGCTTTATCTAGTCATCTATTAGCAAGTCGTATGATATTTCAAGTCATTTTAACTTTGATGACGAAAAGAGCTCATCAAGACATTAATCACTCAGTAGTTTATATACAAAGCAAATTGGTGCTTCAAGGTATCTAAATAAAATACTGTCTCTTTGCCTAAAAAAGATATCCTTGCTATCAAGGGCAGAGGAAGATGTTTACAGATGCCTTAATGTGTCCACTTTGCTGGACCATTTAATGCTAATCTAGAGTTTGATTATCTTTCTGAAACTGCTAAAAAAAAAAAAAATCTGTTATATTACTGTGTTTAGCCGAGGCCCCAGGACTTCAGAGACGAGATTTCTATCCACTGAAAAATCATGGCTGGGTGGAAAATTGAAGCAGATACTTTTCCACATCAGATGTGAAATACACTTGCATCCTAATCCTGACAAATGATACAGCAATGGAGAGATGTGTAAAAGGTTTGTTTATTCCACAGGAGAGATTTCATCTGTGAATAAGGGCAAGGGAAATATATATCTTTATATATCCTATATGCTATACATGTAGAATTGCAGGAAGGCCAAAGTGGCTGTGAAGTGCTGTTTTACACCCAAGGAATGCAGATTTTAAGGTCTTCATGCAATACAGAGTGGTAAAGGCTAAGACTCTATTTTTCTTCCCAGATCTGCTGGTCTGATGGACAGAAACAGTCCAGGAAATTCAAAAGCACCAAATGCACCTCAGTGGAGAGGGGCTAGTTAAGTATTTTCAGCTGGCATAAATCATTATCATTGTCTCATATCACAGTGTAATTATGGCTGTTAAACTTTTGGGGCAAATACCACAAGAGTTAGTGAGTAAAATGGGCCTGGAGGAGCATCTCTCCATATGGCAGCATGACTGGAAGACTGAGATTTTTCCAAGACTGATGTGACTTATCAGAGTGTTTTGCTTACGTTACTGATGAAGTTACCCTATTGCATTTATTGCCCAAATGCCTTCCCTTTTAACAAACGACAAACTGGTTTTTTACAACTATTGGTTTTCTTGGAAGATTCCCTTGGAAAACATCTCATGTGTAGAGTGCCTTTGTGGGTCTTTAATGTTTTGGATATGCACTGGTGACTAGTGCTCAATAGGAATGCAATTTGGAAGGAAGCTTGAGCTTGATTTTTCACTGCACGGTATCTTGTGCAGACCTCAAAATCTGGGCACTGGAGTAGGAGATAAAACATCTCCCATGTGGAAATTCAAACACCATACCAGCTTTTTTCTCTCTGTAGTGCTACCTGAAACTGGAAACCAGCAGGAAATAAAGCCTTCTCTTTCTGTTTCAAACTAATCCATCCATTTCCTTCTACTTTAGATGGCAGCAGATGAGCTACTCATCCAGGCTCTCTTTGTAATCACTGCTAAGAAACAGGCATTTCTAGATCATGATTCATCTGACGTGTGTCAGATGCCTGCATCAGCAGAAGGTGGGATGCACTGCTTTTCTCTGCCACCTGTGAAGGGAGGCTCTCTGTGTCTGCTTCAGAGGTAGCTGTCTAATTTTTCCTGACAGACATCCTAGCCCATATGTTCAGCCCCTTCCCTGATGGTCTTGGCTGGCCCTCTTAAAGAAAATGGCCTTTTCTGAGTCAAAATCTATGTGTGGTTTTGGGCAGCTGAGCAGTGCAAAAACACAAAGCCCAATGCAGGGATGTAGTTTTTCCTTCAACTTAGAACAGGCAGTTGCCAGATTAAAACCTACGTTTCCAAGACTTGCTCCTGTTGGAAGAAATGCTTGGTGATGCTTTTCCACTGGAAGCTCTGTGCTCTCCAAGGGATGAATTACCCTTTGCCAAGGTGGGAGCCAGGCCTGGTGAGATGTTGGCTGCTCATAAAAGGAGACAGTGATTTCTGTTCAGAAGTGAGTGTGAAAAGCTGGGGCTTGACTCCTGGTCGTCTACCCTTTTTGCAGCAAGAAACACCTCTACACATGGCAACCTTCTGCCATACTTTTTTCTTCAGCTGCCTGCCCTCTCTGCCTCTTTTGGAATGTTTTGCCAGAGTGACCAGCTTGTCACACTTACACCTTCTAGGAGTCTACCAGGAGAAAAATGGTGTGCTCAAAAGCACCAGCTGAAAAGAATAGTGATACAGCTCTGCGTATACAGAGGGAAAGAAAGAGTTGGTCTGAAAAAAAATGAGGGGAAATTAAATGAACGTAAACTAGAAAACAGCAAGCTGTTGGTAAACTGGATAGTAATTTTTTTGTTCTTGAAAAATCTTTACTCTTAATAATAGTAGTGACCCTTGAAGGATCTCTTGATTGATTTGACAGCTCCAGCTAAATGAGGAACACACCAGTATATTTTTCATATATCCTAGAGACAGGCCTGCTAGCACAGGCTTAGTAGCACTTTGGCTGGATATTTTCCTTATTCACCACTATTAGATATTCTGCTGGCTGCCAAAGGAGGTCTAACAAAAATCAAGCCAAAGGATGTCTAAAAGCCTCACTCCATGAAGTACAGCATCTGCTCTGTGATTTGTCAGGAAGGGTTTAGATATTGGCACAGACTTCTCTCCTGGAGACAGGACAGTTAGGCAACTGAATTCTCCATAAATTTTCCTATTATTCATCTGTCAGGAATATTTTTCAGAAATGGTGGTGTTCCATCCAGGTACTGCCCTTTTGTAATCGAATGATGATTTATTATCCAAGCAGTGAAGAAAAATATATTAAATTGGAATTTATGAATGCTTAATGATATGTAAGGCATAATAATGAATCATTCTTTTCCCTTCTCTTCCTTCCTCATGCATATTTGGATGTTTATTTCCATATAAATTTCCATTTATTTCTGTCCTCCGAATTCTCCTTCACAAAGGGGAATTCCCAAGTTAAGGTGTTGGAGACTTTGAGGTACCTTAGCTAAAGAACAAAAGAAACACCATATGCCTTCCGGCTCTCTACTTCCCTGTTGCCTTGCTCTTCCAGTGCTTGCTGTCCTTGTCAGGGCTATCACTATCCTGTGACTCCCTTGCAGTTGGGTTTCTGGCTCAGGTTACAATTTACTTAGGGTCTGGGAGTGGAACATTACTTAATTCTGAGCACAGGCTAAGGCAAGTTGTGGTCTTTGATCCCTTTGCTTCCATCATTCGGTTCAACAAGGACTAGTGCAGAGTCAGAAATGCTGGATTCCTAGCAGGTTGTCCTGGTGAGAGCAGTGTCATGTGTCTTGGAGCCTTTCTCTAGTCCATAGTCCTAAGCAATATAGCAAAAGCTTATATTTGAGTAAAACTGAAGGACCTGTGGGTCTAGCATAAATCCAGGCTGGAGCATGAGGGAAAATCCTGTTATTAAACCCTAGAGAGAGCAGTGTTGAAGAGACTTTGAAGCATGGCAGGAAGTGAAATGGAGCTGGTGATGCAACCTGCTGAAATTAACTCCAGTGTATGTGCTGCCTTCAGGTTTTGAAATTGACTGTCATGATGCCCAGCTTCCACTGCAGGGTTATTTCATTAACTAGAATGCATTGCTCCTTCTGGACCAGTTTGGAAGACAGGATAGTGACATGCATGATGCAGGGCCATTACAAAGGAAGAAATCTATTTGAATTGGCTTAAGAAGTGTTTTAAGCTGATTCAGTGTTGTGGCCTTGGCCGTTGCTGTGCTCTACAAGATGGGGTGGGTCAAGAGCGATTCCATGACAGTCAGAAGTGAGTCAAGAACACTTGATTTCCCTGCCACATGCCCCCTAAACTTCTGCTACTGTTTGCCAGGGAATCTTCTAGGCAGGTAGATGCTTGTGCTAATTTTCTAGGCTTTTTTGCAAGTATTTGTTTCTAAGCTTCCCCAGTTGGTTACTGTCATGTTTTCTTTGAAATGTAGTTTCAGAATGCATTCTTTCAGGTTGGAAATATCAAGAGAACTTTATGGAAGACCAAGGTCTACGGAATTTCAGAAAGAGCTGGATGTCCAAGTAGACTATTTTTTATGGTTGGTGTACTCAGAGCATACCACAAAAAAAAACCACTTTTGCCCATAAGAGCTGTAGAAAACCATCCTACAGTTTTGACTGCTCTGTTTAAGTCTCATAATGCAGGATAGACATGGCAGCAGGCTCCATATCTTTCGTGCTGCAGCTTGTGGTTCTGAAGGGATCAGTAAACCCACTGCATTTCAATGACAGTTGTAACAAGGCAATATTGAAGAAGTGTCTAAAATAATGATAGGATTTTAGCCAGAGTAGACTTTTCAGTGTCTGGAATTGCACACAAAAGAGGCGCTCTTAGCGCGCTTGAGACTAAGTTGTTGTGGGAACAACATAGAGCCACTCTTGGCACTCCATGCACACACAGAGGTCCTATGTTTACACCTTTTGTCTGGGAGGAATCTTCATTCTAGTTCCACGTGGGGGCTCAGACTGAACATTCCAGTGCAGGGGTCATGACACCAAACAAATGGAGTTCCACCCAGCCAACAAAGCCCTTAACCTCCATCTCTCCTGTGCAATTGGTGAGCCACTCTCGGCACTCCATGCACGCACAGAGCTTCCTGTGGTAGTAGGTTTTGTCTGGGAGGAATCCTCATTCTAATTTCATCTGGGGACCAGGACGGGCCATTTCAGTGCAGGGTTTAGGACACCAAACAAATGAAGTTGCATCCAGGAAATTAATCCCTTAGCCCACCAACTCACCTGTGCAATTGGTGAGCAACCCTTAGCCCTCCATGCCAGCATGCAGCTTCCTGCGCTGCCACCTTTTGTCTGGGAGAAATTGTCGTTCTGAGTCCATATGGGGACCCGGACGGGCCATTTCAGCGCGGGGCTTCGGACACCAAACAAATGAAGTTGAAGCCAGGAAAAAAAGCCTTTAGCCTCCAACTCTCCTCTGCAACTGGTGAGCCACCCGTGGCCCTTCATGCCTGCATGCAGCTCCCAGAGAAGGCACCTTTGGTCAGGGAGGAATCTTCGTTCTTAGTCCATCTTGGGACCCACAAGGGCCATTTCAGCAAGCAGCTTCGGACACCAAATAAATGAAGTTGCAGCCAGGAAAAAAAGCCCTTAGCCTCAAACTCTCCTGTGCTATTGGTGAGTCACCCGTGGCGCTCCAAGCTCACCTTCAGCTTTTTGCCCTGCAACCTTTGGTCTGGGAGGAATCTTCGTTCGTATTCCATCTGGGCACTCGGATGGGCCATTTCAGCACGGGGCTTCGGACACCAAACAAATGAAGTTGCATACAGGAAAAAAAGGCCTTAGCCTCCAACTCTCCTGTGCTATTGGTGAGCCATCCTTGACCCGCCATGCCCGCATGGAGCTTCCTGCGCTGCCACCTTTGGTCTGGAAGGAATCTTCGTTCATAATCCATCTGGGCACCTGGACAGGCCATTTCAGCCTGGGGCTTCGGACACCAAACAAATGAAGTTGCATCCAGGAAAAAAAGGCCTTAGCCTCCAACTCTCCTGTGCAATTGGTGAGCCAGCCTTGACCCTCCATGCCCACATGCAGCTTCCTGCGCTGCCACCTTTGGTCTGGAAGGAATCTTCGTTCTTAGTCCATCTGGGGACCCGGACGGGCCATTCCAGCACGCGGCTTTGGACACCAAACAAATGAAATTGCATCTAGGAAAAAAAGGCCTTAGCATCAAACTCTCCTGTGCTATTGGTGAGTCACCCGTGGTGCTCCATGCAGTGGAACTCCACTTGTTTGATGTCAGAACCTCTACGCTGGAATTGTCATTCGAAGCCCCAACACTGTTGTGGAATTGGCAATCTGAGTCAAAAAGGATGAAGGTGAGGGTTTGGGTTAGGGTTAGCTTTAGGGTTTTGGGTTAGGTTTAGGGTTTAGGGTTAAGGTTAGAGTTGGGGTTAGGGTTAGGTTTAGGGGAATGCTTAGGGTTAGATTTATGGTAAGGGTTAGTGTTAGGGTTAGGGTAAGGCTTAGGGTTAGAGTTATGGTAAGGGTTAGGATTAGGGTTTGCACACGTAGAGCTTGCTGTGCTGGCAGCTCTTCTCTGGGATAAATCTTCATTCTTATTCCATTTGGGGGCTCAGACTGATAATTCCAGTGCAGGAGTTCTGACACCAAACAAATGGAGTTCCACCTAGGAAAAAAAGCCCTTACCCTTCATCTTTCCTGTGCAATTGCTGAGCCACTCTTGGCACTCTATGCACACACAGAACTTCCAATACTGGCACCTTTTTCTGGGGAGAATCTTCATTCTTATGCTATTTGGGGCCTAAAACTGACCTTTCTTGCCCAGGGGTTCTGAAACCAAAAGAATGCATTTCCACCCAGGAAAGAAAGCCCTTACCCTTCATCTCTCCTGTGCAATTGTGATCAACTCTTGGCACTCCATCCACACATGGAGCTTCCTGTGCTGGCACCTTTTGTCTGGGAGGAATCTAATCTTATTCCTTTTTTGGACTCAGACTATCTATTGCTGTTCGGAGGTTCTGAAACAAAACAAATGCATTTCCACTCAACAAAGAAAGCCCTTACCCTCCATCTCTCCTGTGCGATTGTCTATCCACTCTTGGCACTCCATGCACACATAGAGCTTCCTGTGCTGTCATATTTTGTCTGGGAGGAATCTTCCTTCCTATTCCTTGTCTTGGCTCAGACTGACCATTGCAGCACAGGGGTTCTGACAGGAAACATGCATTTCCACCCAGGGAAGAAAGACCTTACATTCCACCTCTCCTCTTCAATTGGTGAGCCACTCTTGCCA
>JAYRBT010000002.1:2073066-2112796 GCA_036023395.1 Myiotriccus ornatus
AAAAAATCCAATGCGCAGGCTGGAAGGTGTAAAGACCTTCCCCGGTTCTTCATTCGCGAAGACTGGCCATTACTTACCGTATATGGTAGAAAACATTCTTTGTGTACTTGACTATCTTGAGGTTAAAGAGAATATAGTTCCTTGCTGTACTGGGTCAATTTCTTAGGCTTTCTGGATCTTTTTATACATGGTCAGTGATACGGACATTGAAATGCTCCTGATCTTCTCCTGATGTCAATCTATATGGCCGGGCATAATAAAAAAATGCATTATACTGAGCTGCATTTGGTGCCCAATCAAGTCAGTTGTGTCTTTCCACTTCAGACAGGATGTTAACAAATATTTTGAGAAGTAAGGAGTTGAAGATCGTTTTCTCATGCAGTTCCTTCATAGTCTTATGATGTGCAAAGTCATGACATGCTAAACTCCCTGATTCAAAGCAAGAGATCAGCCTCTCTTCTACGTACTCCACCCACCCAAAGTCTTCCATCTTGTGGTTCAAGGCTGCTGGTTTGAGGTTATTCTGTGGGATCTTTTGGGGTGGAAATGGTGCAGGCAGCAATGTTCTAACCGGCTGAAAGCTTTTTATTGTTTGCACAGCCTGGATGTTGAAGCCTAAAACATGGTAGGAGTAGGCAGATGGCTGAAATTAAGAAGGCAATGATGTGTTATTAATCTGAATTACTGTTAATACAACATATAGATAGAAATTTACATATGTATATATATGTGTACATTTTAATATGCATACCTATATATTTTACATATTGGCTCAAATTTTTATCCAGTTTGGAGCTCACAAAACAGTAAAAAATTTTCAGGTGAGGCACACTCCCTGGACAGCAAGACCTTGTAGATATTCTTCTTGTATATAGCTCTTGCCATCTTTTGGGAGATGAACTCTTTGTTTGCATGCAAGAAAGCTGCCGTTCCAGCAACTATTCCTTTATGGAAGTGGTATTTGCTTTGTGAATGACAGTTGGGGAAGGCAGCACGTGGCTTTGTGACACGTTTCTGAAAGGGCATGGTTTTCGCCCTCCACATCCTCCTATGACTTTATCACTGTCAGGCTGAAAACTAGATTTCAGTAGGGGAAAAATACCAGAAGACTGTCAAAAAAATTTTGAACTGTCATAGGCTTTCTTGCTTCAGCCCATAAATTCTTACTCTCAATTCTTCAGGGTAGAGTAAAAGATATTTCTCTCTTGGGCAATTGTAAAGGTGGGCTATAAGGCTTGAAAACCTAGAAGGCAATTAATTAAGACTGGCAAAAATTATTCCGATTTCCCAGCTTTTGTTGGTTGGACTCATAGGGGTGCTGAAAGGAGTGAGGCTGCGTGCGCACACAGAGTTCGATTTCAGGATTTCTTTGCTGATCATTTTCAGCGTTCCCCTTTAATTCATATTCTTTTTTAAGCAGCACCTCCTGTTAACCAGAATTCACAGGATCATCCTATTTATGATATTTTAGCCTATGTTTTTCCTCTGGCAAAAGAGAATAATGTCTTTAAAAAATAGTGTCTTCATTCCTACTGAATTCATCTGTATAAATATTTATAAACTCTCAGTTTCCACTATGCAATATTGTATTTTCAAGATCTCTGGTTAGAAACAGAGCATTGAGAGCTCCCTCATCCCTCCTTAATATGGCACAACTGTGTTGATAGAGAAACCTGTCCCTTGAGTGCCCATTTGCATTTGGTCTGTCCTTCTGAAGTGCTAATCCTTTTTATAACCTCATTAGACTATTTGTTTGCTGGTTAGCTCTAGGCTTGATTATTTCCTTTAAGCACTGACAAAACATGCCGAAAACAAGGTGCACACATGACAAAGTTAGAATAAACAGAATTGTCAAGGAAGTGGTAGAGAATGTCCAAAACACAGCAGTGAAGATGTTGAGGTGTCTGTTCACAGCCCTATGTGGAAATCAATGAGAGATTTGCATGAGTAATATGGGAAAACTGGGAAATATATTGGTGCCTCTGATAAAGGTCTCAGATTTTTCATCTCATGACAACTGATCATTTACTTCAGTAGAACTCCAGTGATGCATTCTAGCTGAAGATCTGGCCTTGTGGTTTGTAAGATCAACTGTGAATATTCACAAGAAAATATGAGACCTTTCAAATAAATATTCAACATACTCTGTACATTGCTAGAGGAGGATCAGTTGCAGGAGTACCAAAGGATTTCATATGATATCAGACCCTATCATTGCTATCATTGTAGCAATGCTCTACTGTGGTTTAAGACTAACCTAATGAATAAAAGAGACTATAGTATTTTGTCCTTCACTCATTCCTGTGTTAAGCAGATGTCCTGTCTAGTTTTCAAGATATCAGGTGCTAATATCAAGTCCCTTGGCCAGTTGTTTCAGTGGTTAACTACTCCTCAATATTAAGAGGAAATAATGCTTAATGTGTCCTAAATTTATGTAACCTCATCCCCTGGTGATTGGATATTTTTATGTCTCTGTTTGCTGATATCTGAAATGTTCTCCCTTGTGTTTGGTTAGAAACCAGCAAGATTTGCTTAAGGTTTTCAGTCCAAATTGGGGCTTTCCAAATAAAGTTTATTTCTGCCAGCACAGTAGGCTTTAAACTGGACTATACTCCTCATATTTGAGTGGCTAGTTTCCACCTGAACCCTTGTTCCTGCTGGTTTCTGTGACCTTTGTTGCAACAGAAATGTCTAATAAACCACAATCACAAGAAGAGCTGGAGAACACTCATTACATCCAGGAATATCTTTAAAGAAGGATATCAGGACCTATTCCAAACAGTGTTACCATAAAAAAGTTTGGGATTTCATTTGCCTATTACTGCTAATTTAGTTACAAATAGCCACGTATAAAATCAGTTCATGAGAATATGTATAGACACTGGGCAGTAGTAATGAATTCATATCATTAGTGTAATGAAAATAGCAATTATTTTAATGAATATGGAAAGAAACTTATTTATTTAGTGCAAACTCCTGAGGTCAGACTTGGGAACTAGAAATAAATAATTGATATGCCTTATCTGCCAATACACTCTTCCATTCACTCTTCTGGTTTCTTTGGTAAATTTATTACATTAAATGATTGCAGTATTTTCAGTCTGTCAAAGCTTAATCTTACAGGTGTTCTGTATTGCTACAACCCTGCAAACCTTGTCCAAGGGTATCAGTGCATCTCTCCTACTATGCTTACATTGTATTTTCTGCTAATTCAGCTAATAGATTTTGAAGGATGTTCCCTGTCTTTGGTATCTCCTTTGGAGTTTGTGCTCAATTCTATTCCTATTCAGATATTCTTATATACCGACTTTTACCTCTGGCTTCATCGAGAGAAGGCTTGAGCTGTCTTTAACATGGTTTCCAAAGTACCATATTAAAAGTGCTTTTTTTCTCCCCTTCTATGAGGCGTCAGGCAAATTTTAGACCATATACAAGTGCTCACCACATTCCCCAGCATGTTCTCTGCACCGAACCGGAGTTCAGGAGCATAACAAAATTGCTAGAGGCAAAGACAGAGAGGGAAATGAATGTCCCCTCTTATGCTGCACGTTGCCTAAGATACTGATTTACCATGAGCATAAGCCAGTGTTGCAACAGCTAAATGGAAGAAGGGGGTCATTTTCCTCTCGGGAGTTCACCAAACCTTAGGTGAGTCTCCTCTTACTTGTAGAAGACCAGCTGATAAATGCCACAATGTATTTTTATATGACATGCTCCACTTTTCCTGTAATGGGTATGAGGCAGGAGAATGCTGATCTGCACTGTACAGCAATAATTCCCTCCAGTGACTGTTAGGAGTAATTGAAACAGCTTCTCTACAATGAAAACCAGATAGTAACACCTAATTAGGAGAGCTTTTGAAACAAAAATAATAAAGTGCATAATGCTATTCTTGTCCCTCTGACAAGGGTAACAGATTTTGCTGGTTTAAATTCCACAGGGAAGTCTTCATTTTAATTTTCTTGAAGTATATAGCATTGTTTCCCATATGGGAAGCATCTTCATGCCTTAGTTCGTTTGAGATCAGTATGAACATCTTGCAGTTAAAGATGCACTTCATGTGGGGGTGAGCTGTCCACAACCCCTTTCTCCGTGTGACCATCATTCCAGGAGCCAGCACTACTGCTCACTGTCTGTGCTGGCCTTTGTTCCAGCTAATCCAGCAGCAGCCTGGCTTCCTGCAATGGTCACCTTGCTCTAACTCTTAAAAAAATGTAGCAAACTGCTGAAACTTCACGTGCTAATTGCTGACACAACCTGAATTATGGAGACAAAAACAGAGAACATTTACTGTTCCAAGGGGCATTATTTACAGTAGAGAACTATGTGAACACTGAATTCTCTGAGTGATTTCTGGGTGGATTTCATATTTAGCTTATGGTAACTACCTTGATAAAACCCTGAGAGAATAATTCTATCTTGTAGTTTTTTTCATGATTGCTATTGTATGGGTTATCAATATTACATTTTTCATTTAGATATGCTAAATAGGGCTTTTCTTCCATTAGTAATGAGAAAGTTCCCATTTTTTTGGTATGCTTTTCAGAATTAAAAGTATTATTAACACTATTTGGCCAGGAAGGGAATTTCACTGGTGGGAGCAAGAAAGTTAATTTCACTTTTAGATTAATATAACTGAGTAGACAAGAGCCACAAAAAGGAGAATTTGTGGGATGATTCCTTCTAACTGTTTCATGGGTGGTCTACAATGATAAAATTCTTTTCTTTTTGCTGAAGAAAAGTTTTAGAAACACCAACAAGCTTCTTCCTGCCTTAAGATCCTTATTCTGTAAAACTCTAAAATTTGAGCTGCCAATGTAAACACATATTTGTAGAGATGCTGGGTGAAGGGAGATGACATGGCTCAGACATACTCTGCAACAGTTTCTTCTCTACCACAGCAGAAAGGAATACAGAAGTTTGCAGAGTTAGGTGGCAGCAGCTCCATTCCCGGGGCTTTCCAGACAGGCTGGGCAGATTGTTCTGCTCTTTATGTCATCTATGTCTCTGTCCCCAGTGCTCCCAACAAGTGCCCCGCTCCCCCTGACGTTTGTGGCAATAGATTTTGACTAAAGAGTTAGCAAATATGGCAAGTTATAGGTTTTGGATTTGTGCCATAAACAACTGATTCCAGTCATCTGCTCTTTGTTACATGGATTCTCCTTTCACCCCCAATATAGAAGGTGAATTCTCCATTAATTTTGAACCCTGTCTGTTTCCAAACTACTGCACAAGCATGATGGCATTTTTTGGTCCAATGCAGGCCCAAATGACCTTACAGATATAACACAGGTGAATTATTCTAAAGGTCAACTTTAGCTTAAAAAGGCTAATATCACCGGAAGATTCCTGTATGGTCCACGGTGACAAACTTAGATTTGGGAGCCCAGCAAGGAATGGAATGTTGGGTTAATAGTTACCATGTTAGTCCAGTGCAACAACCTCTCTTGTCCTTCTAACCCTCTTCTGACAGGCCATCCATCGTGGAATTAGAAAACAAAATTTTTACAGAAAACTGTTGCTGGTTCCTCTCTAAATTTTTCCGTTTCAGATTAAATTACTCAAATTCTTGTAATATTTTCCACAGAAATTTTTTTTTTCTGAACCTCTGATTCCATTCAGTTCTCCAGTTAAACTCTTCCCTGATGGCTTCTGATTGTCTGGAAATGCGGAATGCAAATATGGTGCTTCTCTAGGGCCTGAGCCTGAGCTGAGAAACTCTCATAGAACACCACAAGTTGAAGTGATACGCAAATAGACACATTCATGGGAATGTTACAGGGTGTTGATGATACCTTCAACATCATGAGTAAGTAGTGCGACATAGCCACACAGCACCTATTCCTCGGCAGGAGGACAAGTCCAAGTCTCTATTTGCTGCTCTGTCGGTATTTTGCTCTGCACAGTGTTAATAAACCAAATTACTTAGCAACAAAACAAACTAATAGCTACTACTCTGTCCAACTTTCAAGAGTAACCGACTTTTTTTTTTTGCCCTGTTCTTTAGGATATTATGTTTATCTCTGGATAGATCACAGCAGACTGGATCATACTTTTAAGACACCAGAGATGTTAGATGCATAACTCTTGAATTGTGCCCCAGAGTCCTGAAGCAACAAAATGGATTAGGTTCTGCCTGTTTCCCTCCCTACCCCCTATACACTTGGTAGAGAGGATGGCTTACACTGTACAGCTACTGTCAGGTTTTCTCTAGGAGAAACTTAAAAATTTGCATCTTACTGCCATCCTTACTAAAGACAATGCTCATGTTTACAGCCCCTTATTTATATGCATTATATCCATATTGCCTGCCTTGAATGCAAAATGGCAGAAATCACATCCCACACAAGATTATAAGCTACAGCAGAGCCATGTTCATGTCTAATTAGGTTTGTATATCCATGTATATGTGTGCATGTTCATGTGTGAAAAAAGAAACTGACGTGAAAGCCTGAGAATATCACCAGCTCTCTGAGGGGAATTCTGCCTCATCTCTGCTCTCTGTTCAGTCTGCGGCTTCCCACCTTGTGTTTAATACTCAGGATAATATTACTGATGCTGAGATGTTGGAAAATACTCCCCCCTTAGCAGAGTTTAGCTGAAAGTTTTGGCTACAGCTCTGGGATCTCTTGCCATTTTAGAATGGCCTGCAGTAGCATTTTCCACTGTAACCAGTGCCAATAGTCTCTGTGTTGAAGAAGTTTCCATGAAACGCTTCATCTTACAATACCTGATTGCTCAGGATCATAGGTACCCACAGGGCAGACTGGATTGCTGTGGTTACAGGTTCCGTGCCATTCCTGGGGGCTTTGGGTGCTATGAGTGAGAAAAAGGAGGCATTTACATAACTTATATATCAGTGTTTTACAACATTCTGACTTTCCTTGCCATGAACTATACATCTGCTCTTAAAACACTTAAATATGTTTTGCAACTGAGGACTACAATGTTGTGATTTCTGCTGTTGTGTGATGTGTCGAGGTGATGTATTTCTTGCTTCCCTTCTCACTTCTTTCTTCCTAAACTGGTAGTTTAGGTAGACACACTGGGATAAATAGGTAAAAGCAGCATATTTGACAGGACTTAGGTGGAGTTGCAGTTCCAGGAGATAGAGATGCTTGCTGGGAAGTAGGAGTCTATCATCAGTGTGACACTGACTCCAGTGTGTGCCTGTGCTATCAGGAGGGACGGGCACCAGGAAGGAGCTGTAGGAGATCCGTGCTGCCTTTATGGGTTGCAAGCAGAAAGAGCCAGAAAGCAGCATGCCGTTTCGTAGAGTCAGCCTGGTGTTATCCTGATCTAGCATGACAAATTGGTGTTCCCAGAGTTGCAGCAGAGTAATCAGACTGTGACAAATGGTTTACTTAGAGCAATTTGTTTTCATTTCACTGAAAATTTCCGCAGTCTTAACAGAAGGTTTCCCCCTGCCTTCACATCTCACTCCAACTGCTTCCTTCTTCCTTTAATAGCATTTGCACCATGTTGAGAGAGGGACTTGGACCTGCCCAGTGGCCGAGAGGGTAGTGTAGCAGGTGGGAGATCACGTTTCCAGGGACCAGTGGCTTTTTGCAGCTGGATGCTGTTGCTGGAGGAAATGGGCTGGTTACTTTGAACTTCCCCTTCCATCAGCCATAGTCTGTACATATGATTTTGCTTGCGTTTCTCTCATAGGAGCTGAGCTACCTCACACCTTTTGCAAGTTCCTTCCTGGTAGATGAAGGGTATATGGGAAAACAGGGTTCCCTGAGGGTCTGAAAATGATGTCTCTCTGTCTGACATCTTTCACAATTGCTAAACCCAGCTGTGTCGACCTGAAGTACTGCCAGCCACAATTGCCCTGTGGGTGACAGAACAGCTCTGAAGCCCCATCCATGTTCACAGCACAGTTGAATCCTTCTGCGAAGAAGCAAAAATCCAAAGAGAACTGAGAGAAGGGGGAAAACTGCTAAAAATGAAATATGCCAAAAACTGTCAAGAATTTGAGAGTGTTCAAATTGCTGTCATGCCAGTGCCTCCAGCTGGCCCTGGGATGGAGACCTTACTGCCTTTGCTGGTTTGAGTCTCAGTCCAGTTGCTGAGCATGGGATTTTCAGTGCTGTGATGCTACTGCAAGGTTAAACCTTGGATGGTTTCACCTGCTTGGTTTTCATAGCAGAGACATGAAAAATGGGTAAGCTCTGCATTGCCTGTTTAGCCAAATTTCTTCCTGCCCTAAAGTAGGAAAGGAACCACCATGAGACTGACCCTAAGAGCAGGCTCAATCCTGCTCCTCATCTTCTGCTTATTCCAATTGCTCTCATTTTTAATAATTGCCTGCTGTTTCCAAGTTCAATTTTCACTATTTCAGCAGGCAGGGCTTTCTGTGGGCTGCATGAAAGGGAGACCAACACTTTGTGTAAAAAAAAAAAAAGGGTTACTGTTACGTGGGGACTGGAACTAGGACCTCTGTGCTGTGGGGAAGGAGACAGAAGGGCAGGGAAGAGTTAGGCTGGTGGCAGAACACTCTGCTGTACTTGTCCTTTTGAGATAGGTTTTGAGATGAATATAGAGAATACCCCACTCAACACTCTCCAAAGTCACATTTCAGGATGACCTTGGTCGTAGAGTTGGCCAGCAGGCCATGCCATCCAGTTCTTTTTCAGTTCTCGCTTCTTTCTTTCCTGGTGTTTTCCAGGAGTACATAGCTGCCCAGGGCAGAGTACCTAGGGCTCTGCAGGGGTGGCACACACTGCTGCACTCTTTTCAGTTCACCTCAAAGCCAGGAGAAGTTATTTGAGGCTTTGTGGGCTGCAAGCCTGGACATATAGTGAGCCTGGAACAGTGATGGAGTCAAGGCTTTTCTCCATCATGCTGTCTGTGGCTGCTACTGTTTTATATCAGCAAGCAGCTGTTTAAAGTTGAAATCAGTACAGGCTAATGGGGTGAAATACTCGGGCCACTTTCATGTGGGAGGTTGGAAATGACAGCCTATAAGACTCTACTTTGTCTCTGAGGTCTGCCTTCAAGGACTTGATTTGTCAAGTGGCTGCATTAGGTGCTGGTGCTGCATCTTGCATCCTTTTGCTACAGCACAAGTAGTCAACAGTGTGATGCAATTTACTTCTGCATCTCTCCCTAGCCACTAAAGACATCCATCACAGTCTGGGGAGCAGCCAGCCCAGCCCAGCCCTTCTCCTGCACCTTATCACAGTGACAGTGTTGTTTGAAAATAGTGTCGTGACACTTAAGAGAGCCTGGCAGTTTAATAGCTCTCTTTAAATTAAATTCCCACTCTGTTGGCAACTAGGCTCTGCAGAAGCTCTTGGAAATAGCACAGCAGTGTGTAAGTAGGTGGTGCCCCCTGGAACATGTCCCTGGCCTTGAGTGGAGTGAGCCTTCTAGCATATGCTTATACAACAAAATTACTTAAGACCATTATCCCAACATGATATTCATAATGTATTAGGAAACATAATAAAGCAATGGAAAATTACTTGCACTAATCAGACACCCATAAATAGACTCAAATAGTATATTTTACTCTCAGAGTGAATAATTACTCAGCTTATTAAATCTGAGCATTTCATACAATGTGCCAGTAGTTTTCCAGTGCATGTTTTTACTGTCCACATATGTCCATTAGATTGATGGATTTGGGTGTTTCAGAGTGGTAGTAGTCAAGGAAATGGCATATGTACGTATATAAAGCTGGATTTACATTGTCGGGGCACCAGTCTCAGACTGCTAACAGCAAAATGGGGTGGTGTTACATGAAACAGTGATGGGGTATCACAGGAAAGCTTGATTTCCAAGAACTGAACCAATGGAGAGCTCTAGAAGTAAACCTGGTAATGGCCGAGGCTGTGAGTTTGCTGTTTGAGCCTTAACCCACTGAGGTGTTTATTTCCAGCACTTTCTGCACTTTTGGCCTGACGACAAGCCTGTAATTATCACAGATTTTTCACACCCTTGGCTTAACTGGAAATTTGGAAGCACTTAATGAAAAAGGTCACTCACCTTGACCAGGCTGAAGTTGCAGTTAGAGGACATTCACCCTCTCCCAAGGCTGGTTGCACGCAAATCCATGAATATTAACACAGAAATGGTAATGGTTGTTATGATAGGACCCTGCATTCAGCTTGAATACAATTGCTAGGGCTTCTTGTGATTAGGGGGACATTTCCTTCTGAAATTAGTAAAAAAGGGTTTGCACACCATCTCTGGGTCTAGAGTTGGATTGGTACGTGAGTCCAATTCCAGATTTACTAGAAATCCAGACCTTCTCTTCTGATATGAGCCAAAGAAAATGTTCAAACAATGTATTTCTTTCATGGTAGGTCCAGCACGTCTTTCTTGGTGATGCCAAAACCTGTGTTTCTGGTAGATTTCGCCTTGGGATCTGGTTTATACAGAAAAAAAAGGCAGGGTTTTGGTTTGGGGTGAGGACCAGGGTCTCAAAGGTCACTATCTCATTTGGTTTTATATTCCTGCAACACAAAAGTACAGGAAACATCCCACCTGCAATCTTGTGGGCTTTAGGGTGAGTTACAAAATTAACACAAACAAAATTTCAGCCTCTGGATACAGGAAGGGATTGCCTCTCTGTCTGGTTGTGCTCCCATGGAGTCTTCTAGGATGACCCCTGTTTTATATTTGTGGATGTGAGCATGACAGTAGACGTCAAATGAGGCTCCCTCCAAAAGCTTACATCTAGGCTGGGAAGTGATTAAAGGATTCCTGTGGGAATGGAAAAAGACGTGATTCATAATACAATTTCCTGTCTCTCCCTGTAGTTTGTGATTTTAATGAAGGTTTTTACAACAGTGGAATATTGTCCAGTGCAAAACATATATCTATTTACTTGTTACAATCTCTCTGTGATTAAATTATGGCAAAAGTAAAATAAGAAATGCACAGCAAATCCTCCACACACTTGACAGTGTTGAGCGGCCAAGAGGCCCCTGCAAGATGCTTACAGGAGCACCCATCCTGTAGAAATAAAGTACAGAAAAAGCCCAGATCTCCTGTGGTGCTCAGGTACACAAATTCCCCTTTGTCTGGGTTCTAAGTTCATCCCGCCAGACTTCCGCAATGTGACTGACTGGAAGGTTTTGCTGGAATTTAAGGTACCCTTAAAAGTCACTTCTCAAACAGACCACTTGTTTGCATCCCCTTGTTGTAGTTCGTTAGGACGGTCACAAAAAGTAAAATTGGGAACCTTTATTGATGATGCTTGACAGTCAGCTTTTATTGCTTCATCCAGTTTAACACTTCTCTTTCTCACACATACTGCACTCACACACTGTGTACAGAACCTTACATACCTTACTATTCTTAGCTCTCTATCTATAATTTATTACTACCCTTCACATATAATTGGGTGTTCATTCCTTATTTACATTCTTTCCTTACTGGTCAGTGCTGGCACCTTTTCAAGTCTTTCACAGTCCCTGTTTTTCCTCAGGGAAATGGCTTCAGAATGTTTAAGTCAAAATCCTTCACCTCTACATCCTTCATCAGGGGCTCCATGGACTCACCGCTCACCCCAACATCCCCTTCCATCTCTCCAGAGCCCAAAAACTGGCTTGCCCATCAAGTGCAGATCTGAGTCTTGAGCAATGCATGGCCTGATTCCCAAAAGATGTCGTTGCCAATTATTTGAACATCTGGCACCATTTGGTTCTAGTGTTTGGTTTTGTTTTTAAATAAACTGGGCCCTAGCACAGGAAATGTGTTCATTGGCATTGGAAGAACCACAAGTGTGATGAGCTATTCCTGCCAAAGAGTAAAGCAGGGCAGAGAAAGACTCAAAACTTTAGCACAGCCAGAGCTATCAAAGCAGACCCAGCAGACAGATCAAAACTGAGTCTTCTTCAAGACCTCTGAGTGTCTATGAAGTGCCAGTGGTGAGGCTGCAGTGATATGTACCTGACAGGGCCACTAGGCAAGGAAATTCAGAACCTTCAGACTTGTTGCACGTGTGACAGTTAACACCGGGTTGCTGGTGCTCTTTGCTGTTTGCTGCTTTTCATTTATAAAAAAAGATCAAATAGAACTATTGGCATCTCAGGAGATGCCTGATGCAAGATCAGGTTCTGAGAATAAGGAATCTGATCTATATCACAGTGACTGTCACCTGCACTCTCTGCTCCACTAACCAGATTTATTGCAAGGCTGCATCAAAAAAATGGAGTCATAAGCTGCACTGTCCCCAGGGCAACTGGATGGATTAAAATAGCCAAGAAAATGACGAATGCTACCAAAGGGTGTTGATACTGGGATGCTGGATCTCTGGACTCTGGAAAATCCCATGAAACAGTCTCTTCACTGGGAGGCTCCAGTTACCATTCTCAGCAACAGAGGGGAAACAGTGGAATCCTGTTTCCTCTGCCTTTTCTATCCACGGGTCAGCCAGGCTCTGCGATGAAGCACATTGACTTTCCACACTTTTGAGAATAAAAGAAACTTTGTAACTTCAAATTTAGCTTTTACAGGTCTAATTACCTCCGTCTCTCCACCACTCCAAAATTCAGCTAAATAAAATGTATATTTAAATCTGCAGCCAAGTACTGTGGACCCTATGCAATTGACTTGGGAGAAAGTGTATGGCTATAAATTTTGTTTGTGCATTGATGTCATATTTTTTGAGTGTGTCCATGCATGTGTATTTTACATTACATAGGTTTATACAAGCATAAGCTTATACACCAAGGAGAGATGAGCACCTATTTATGGGCAGGCAGCAAATCCATGTCTGTGTACGTGTATATGTATGTCTCGGTGTGCTGATAATGTATGTTTAAACTGGCATCAGGCCAGGAATTGATGTGTTTGTAAAGTGGGTACATGAAAGTCTGCCTGCTCTCCCATTGCAGAATCCTGAAGTAGATGTGAGCTGTAATGGAGACCTTTGATTTATAAGACCTTCTGTCTTTGTGGATGTTTGTGTAGGATATCCATGTGATGGAAAATCTAAATTGATAATGGATCATTACCTGCTGGGTTTCAAGGGGAAACTCTGTGTGTGGCCCTGTCAGGTACAAGCCCCTTGTATGAGGCCATTTTATTTTCCAGATGGGCAGCCCTCTGAGGGGAAAATCTAATTTGAGAGAGTCTGCATTTAAAAACAGCAGTCCAGAGCCCTACCATGTCCTTTGCATTGACCTCTTTTGTTCCTTTCTATAAAAAATCTGATCAGAGGTCCTTCACATGTGATTTTCTAGTTTAGTTGGCTGGGAGAAATTTCAGTAATGAATATTCATACCACCACAGACGAAGGGAAGATCATTTCCAGGGTCTGGGAGCCTGTTGGAAAGGTGATGGTGAGGGGTGGGTGGTGTCCCAGGAGAAGTGCATTCTGAGACACAGAAGATAAAAATCTGAGCACTTGGGAAATCATTCCCTACCTGGCTTTGGCCACCAGATCCATGAAAATACAAGGCTTTGGCTGACACTGGTGCACAATGCACTCTGATGACATCAGGATATGTGGTGGCAGAGTGTTATTTCTATTTCTGGGGTGACAGGAGCTTGAACAGGAAAAAGTGGCAGAGACATCCCGAGTATTCTGGGCATCGATACAAAGACTCAAAAGGACACTGATAGGCTTTTAGGATATCTGCTATAGAGACAGAAGGGATTAACAGCTGAGGTTGTTTTCTGGCTTTTCAGAGGACCCTTCTGCTGTTGGACTGCTAAGAGCTGGGGAACAGCAGGTGTTGATTGCCACCACAACAGTACCAATCCCCAATCATAAGCTGGAAAGCCAAGAAGTAGACAGCAAGACTCACTCACCCTTCAACAGCCCCCTTTGGCCTGTGCATAAGCCCAAAAGAGAATGGAGATGGACAGTGGCTTGAATGAAGTTACCCCATCACAGTGTTGCTGTGCCAGACATGCTGAAGGTTCAGTGTTGGAGTTCAGTGACGGAGTCTAAGGCAGCGAATTGGTGCCACAACCAACATTGCCAATGCATTTTCTCCATTTCTTTGGCAGCAGGTGCAGACCACAGTTTGTTTTCACTTGGATGGCATTCAGTATACCTGGAACTGACTGCCCCAGGGTTGGAAACACATTCCCACCATCTGCCATGGACTGTCATTAGAGGTCCTACCTCCTGAATATATTTTCATTAAACCAACAGGGGAGGAGAGGTCAAGGAGAGTAATGATAAGACTGTCTTATCATAGCAGTGGCCAGCCCAGCCTTGTGCTGACAGCCTGTCAAATGATCTTCTGCTAGAAAATATGACAAACGATATGGGTTTTTGGCAATGCTGTCCTCAGACACTCAGCTCTCACAGAGGACCTGTGATCCTGGAGAAGGCCAGGAGCAGGCTTTCTGCTTGGGGAAGAAGAAGCGGTTATGCATGGGCCACGGCACTCAGAGAATGACTCAAAATCAGAGCAGTTAATCTGTTCATACCCAGAAGAAATCTGTTCATTGCATCTATGTGAGCTATACTTAATCAGTCACACAGCGGGTCTGCCTGCTCATACACATAGATTGTACAGCCCCATTTCCAGCAACCTCCTTCTCACTTGGTGTGCATCTTCCCTTTCCCCAGCCCCATCCTGCCTTGTTTGCATATTTCTGTCTCTGAAGAACACACTATGGGAAAGATACATTTCTTTTCAGCATCATGCTGACACCCTTTTTTTCCTCCTGTGAAGCCCTGAAATTAATTAAATGATGTCAATGTTGATTTTATCTGATTTGGAAGTAATTCATCACCCTTTTGCTCGTTCTATTAGTCCAAGTGATCAGCACATTAATTCATTTGTGAGACTAAGCTCAAGGGTAATTACAGTGAGGAAGCTTAATGCCTAAACGTGTTAGTGTCTGTAATCAGAACTATTTTCTCAATGCAGAACAATTGTTAGACAATTACACTTGGATACCATTGCTCTGGTAGGCAACAGGTTCTCTTTCAAGAGGGGAATAGCAGAAGCTTTTTTTGCAAGTACTGTATTATCAGTAAATTTGACTCTTTGCAATCTCTCTTGGGAATTCTGTGTAGCTTGCCCCTTCTTCAGGTTTTGCATTATTAAATAAGTTGTGAAGTCATCCCTCTCTCTTTTTCAGGCTGGGTTATGTAGGGCACAGAGGAAAATAGACTCCTGTGTTTGTTTTTGGTTTTTGTTTTTGGTTGGTTGGTTGGTTGGTTTGTTGGTTTTTTGTTGTTGTTTTGGGTTTGGGTTTTGGTTTTTTTTTTATGTGGGACCCTATAAGCATGGCAAGGGGCACATGGCCTTTCTGAGCAAGGTCATTGCCACTTTTCTCTCCTCTTCTGACTGAGCTGTTGGTGCCCTTGTCTATAAAGAAAGCTTCAAGTTTTATATCAGGTGTCTTAAATGTGTCTATTTCCTCCAGGCCTAGCTCCTGAAGAAAGTTAGAAAATTACAGCTAAATGTCCAAAATTCAGCTTTTGATAAAAATGAGCGTCAGGAAATACCCTGTCTATGCCATCCTCTTTCACAGCCTGTGTGATACCCAGCGCTGATATCTGTGGAAAACACCATTGTGTGAGATGAGCAGGCACGCTGCAGAATGCATGGATACCATGTTTTCTAGAGGGATTCTTGGGAAAGATGTAGCTCTGGTTCATGCCTGCACAGGGTGGGGTGTGGTGGACAGAAGTGTTGCTTGGCCATACAGTCTGATTCCTTGGTGCAGCAGGAAAAGGAAGGAGGCATAGCGAGGGGTGGGGATAGAACTGCAGCAGTGAGCATGATGCCACTGGAGAAGCAATCATGCCCACAGCCTGAACCAAGGGGAGATGGGGCAGCCCAGGACCTCCAAGTTAGTGCTGGTGGTTCAGGTCCATTCAGTCTTTTGGACTAATGATCCCTGCCCATCTTACCCTTCTGACCAGCCTGTGGCATTTGCCAGCTTGGTGCATTTAGCCTCTAAGGCCACTAAAATTGAGGATTAATTTGCTGTAGACCCTGTAAACTGGATGGTGTGTCTGGGCAGAGGGATGGCCAGGAACCCCACAAAGTCATTTCTCTTCCTTCCTGGGCAGCTGCAGTGACTTCCACTCTTGCCAAGTGAGTCCAAGTACTTTGACTTTTCAGCTGGGGAGAGATTTTACTCCAGCTCAGCCTTGAGGTCCGCCAACACAGAGGGCACTGTACGTTGCAGAAATTCGCATTTGGGGTTATGTCCTATACACTGCTGCTCTTGAAAAATGCATTTCTTGTTATTTGAAGAAAAGTCTCTCTCTGTGCTGTATTGGTAGCATCCTCAGAGGCCTCTGTGTTAGTCCTTAGCAGCAGTCCTAGCCTCCTGCCACAAATCAGGCAGGGCTGGAAATGAGTTTACAATGATGTGTTTTGCAGACACAGAGAAGTTTGTGCCAGTGACAGCAACAACAAGAGCTGTCTGCTTGGGTAGTTTCAGAGGCTATCTACACCCAAAGAAAGGAAAGATAAATCTAAAGTTTCTGTTGTCATTAGTGGTATAGAACAAATGCTTCTTTTCTGTAAGAGAGCAACCCCCTCTGGTCTCCAGCTGGATTTGCAAAGGGGCTGTGGCAGTGACCACCTCCTCCCTACACATCTGATGTGGCAGGACTGATTAGTACTTCCCTGCTTTCTCTAAAATATAGGATAAAACAAAACCCTGCTGGCATGCCCTGGTGAGGTCTAAGCCCTCTCTTAACAGGCAATCAGGGCATGGTGATGCTTGGGTTTGCTTTCTGTCATCCCTATACAGTATTCCAAGGTCTTGCTGCAGGTTTGCCAAGGACTGTGACACACCAGGTAAATTTTGACAGAATACTATGAAAACCAAGAAGATATCTCTGCTGTTCAATGAGTTATAAATGTACTGAAATTCAGGGCAATATCACACTTCTTCTCACCCAGCTTTCAGGTCTGACAATAGGCAATGTAAGCATAATCGGGTGTGTTGTGGTTTAACCACCACTCAGCGTAACGCGGTGGGATGGGGAATAGTAAAAGGGTTGAGATCAAGACATCTTAAGAGTTAAGGCAAAAGCTGTCACACACAAGCAGAGCTAACCAAGAAATTAATTTGCTGCTTCCCATAGGCAGGCAGGTGCTCAGCTATTTCCGGGAGAGCAGGGTTATGTGTACAGCTTGTATAACAGTGACAAAATGGTCTCACTCTGAATGTTCACCTTTCCTCCTTCTTCCCCCCTGCTGAACATGATGTCATATGGTAAGGCAGGTGGGGTCATTTGGGGTCTGCTGTCCCAGCTATGTCCCTTACTAGCTTCTTGTGCAGCCCCAGGTGCACTCCTGTTGTGCTGCAATACAGGGGGATCACCTGCTCAGTGGAACCCTGGCCTGGGAATCAGACAGTCGCATTTATATGCTGCCTCCGGCACTGGCTTGCCAGGGAAGCTTAGGCAAGACATATCCCATCTTTTACCTCTTTTGCAACTTTAAACCAATGTCCCATCAGTCCTTATTCTGCTGATGAGCTCAAATCATGTTACCTCTGTTATTCAGAAAGACACTGAAGCCTGGGATGGAAGAGCCCATTTTACCATCCAAGGCTTCTGATTTTTCCCTCTGCTACCCAAATTGTGAGGAGCAGCAGGAGACATAGCCTGTCTGTTGTGTTATGGATGTCACTCCTCTGGACTAATTGCAAGTTATTGTAGATACCATCTGAAACTACTGAACAGTAGCTTAAAAAATATCCACCTACTGCTCCTCTTTTTGTCTTTATTAAAAGCTATAGAATAATTCTAATGTGACAGGAAACATGCTGCATTTTTTTCTCCACTCTATTTGACTGAAATGAGGCTGCTTCCCTGTACAAAGGTACCCACCTCTGAATAGTTTGCTATTCTGAGTCCTTTTAAATTTGGAGTCAAACTTATTTTAACTGTTGCAGTTTCACAGAGTCACCTGGTAGTTCTTCCATGCTGTTAAAGCTCAGTGGGTGTTTTTGTCCCACATACCAACAAAGACACGGAACAGTACATAGATTTCAACAAAATACAAAATGTAATCCGTTGAATGAATTAGGAGATTAATATCTCCATCATGTCTTCTGAGTTTGGTGGTTGGATGCTTTGAGCAGTCTCCTTCTCCATCACACTTCTAGCCAGGGGTGGTGGGATAACAGATGCAGTAAGAAAAAAATTTAAATTCCTCAGGAGACCCTAGATCTGAGACCATATCCCTGTGGTCCCAGAAAAACATGCTGAACCATGCTGTGCCCTGTGATGCTGGCAGCAGGGATCATGTACCAGCATCCTGCCACAGGGTGGGACATCTCCCCATGCATCACCGTAGCTGGCTGTGCTCTTGGACCTCTCCGTCTACCTGTTCAGGGACTGCTGCCTGATGCTCTCCCCACACAGCTGCCAGTCAGGGATGTAATGGACAGGCGAAAGCCAAGCTGCTGTGTGGCTACAGGTGACTTGGAGCAGTGAGTTTTTGCTGAGAACAAACTGGTGCATATCACCATGATTCAGGAGGTGAAAATTTGCTCCTAGTGTTTCCACCCTGGCAGGGATGCAGAACAAGACCTCTACAGTGCTAGGACATTTCAGGTTCACAGCTTAGGTGTTTCAGCCTCTGCACTGGGACACAAATAGTTGCCTCTACCCATTTTCATTACAAATGCATAGCTTTAATCCACATGCAATCTTTTTTGTAAATGTGTCTGACAGCAAAACCCACCAGAAGAAGGAAACGCCTTGCTCACAAAGTTTGGTTGCTCTGCTACTGGTTATGGCTTACAGAACCAAAGGAAACAGTAGGATCAGTAAAGTTACTGAGACTGAATTATTTTCCTCATCACATATCCATGAGGAAGACTCCATTGGCATCAGTACAGGAACACCCCTGGGCTAAAAATAGCTGAAGAGCCCAGGGCTGTGTGAAGAGGAGGGGCAGCAAACCTGATGTCTCTTCCAGCCAAAATGGTCCATCTCTCCAGCTCTGGTGTGCACAGCTCTGCACTCACCAAAACTGTCTTAATCAATCTGTCCATGTACGTTCGATGTGACATATTGAAGTGTCTGCTGAGCCTGTACCCCATTGGCTGAACAAATTTGGGAGTATTAGTACAGGCCAGACAGGGCCTGCCAGTGTTGACTCACGCTGCTTTTGAGGACTTGGGGGCCAGCTCAGGCCATGATAACTGTGCTGTGAACTAACACAGGAAAATTATTCAATTGTTACTTCAATCTTCCATGCATGATCATTTTCTCCCGAGGTTATAGATACATTCAATCAAAATAAGCACATTTTACACTTCTCTGTAAAAAACTCAAATGCAGTGCAAACATTTCACTGTCTGTTGCTTCATATTTCTCCATAATCTGTTAATTCTACACAGAGCAGATAAAGTGATAGAAAAAGAAAGTTCTTGCATCACTTCTCTCTTCTAGCCAAGAAAATACATCTAATGGTAGGACATGCAATCTGTCTGCCTCAGATACACAAACAATTCCTGACTCAGTCTGGCAGATACCATATCTGCTGGGGTCCTCAGAAGTTTGGTGGTCCCCATGTCCTCCCAGAACCCCTGGCTCCTGGGTTGGAAGCCATCACTGCCCATCAAACACTGATTTTAGGAAATCAGCAAATTCAGACAAGAAAATACTTTTTAAACAATCCCTTCTTTCCTGCTGCCCTGCTCTCTGTTCAGAGAGGCCACATTGCAAGGCATGGCAGTGTTGGAGCAGATGGCTCTGCTTGTGGGCTGTTTCCCATGTGTGTCCATTTGGTCAGGCCCTCGCAGAACTCCATGTTAGCTGAGGGAATTACCCTGCTCCTGGGAGGCTGAACATGCTCAGGGAACACAGCTCCCTGCAGACTGGCAGCAGAGATGCAGCACCCTCTCAGGCACAGACTGGGGGCTTCTTTTGCATTTCTCATTTGGAAAGAGCATTTTACAGACAGTGGTGCAGGTGGGGTGGCCTTTGGGTAAGGCTGACGTCACTATTCATCTTCAAGCCATGTTACGTATGTATTCCTAACTATGGTTTATTTTCCTTGCTTTGGCAGGATTCTGGGGTGCCACATAAAGCAGTGATGTGGCACTGAAACATAAAACAGTGATGTGGCATTTAGCTTAGAAATCAACTGGGGAGCCCAAACATGCCATCTGCTATGTTAAAACGTAATAGAAGAAGGAAACAACTCCTCTGTGGAAAATTCCTCCCATATATAGAAAAGGAGGAGTGAAGGACAGGTAATTTCCATCCCCAGGTGATGCTTGTGACCCTCAGAGGCAACAGTGCACAGAACCACTCACCGTTGACCGACCTGGTGTTTCAGTAGTTGGATAGTGCTGCTGGCAAGCTGAATTTCATGGGAGCTGTGTCCATGTTTGCTTTCCAGGTTGTCTTCCCTGTGCCGTGCTGCAGTGTGTGATGGCTTCAGCCACAGTTCAGCTGCTGAGAAAAGCAGGGGGAGTCCTGCAGTCCTCAGCCCAAACTGGACCAGCAGGGTCAGGGGCAGAGAAACAGAGAAAGGCACAGGTGCTAAAGCAGCAGGTCATGAAAGAGATCATCAGTTTGCTTCTCAGAATTGTTGTTTCTTCATACCCTCCCCTCTTCCCATCCCATTCCTGGTGCTGTTCCTTGCCTTGCCAGGAGCACACTTTGGTACAAGGGTCTGAAAAATCATGACTATTTCTATTCTTTGGGAACAAAAGGTTTCCATTGTAGTAATTAATCTGTTCAGCTCTGCACAAGGCCCTGGCATGGGGCACAGCAACATGCACTCTGTGGAACAGCAACAAAAGAGGATTACTGTGGGGGTGACTGAAAGGAAAATATGACTCCTTCGCTTGTTGCTACAATCTTGTTGACTTGCCATGCATTGCAGGAAGCAATTCATACAGATTTTCTTTGCATAATAATAGTAAAGGGTTTTTGTGGTGTGAAAAACGCAAAGTGTGGGGGAGAGGATTTATCACAGGGACAAGCACAGTCTTGGCAGAAAGTTTATACCATTTATGCAAAATCACTTTCTGCTGCCCAAATGTTGTCTCTCAGTGACTCAGCATGGTGGAGAGGGTCATGTGAAGGGATGGGGGCTCAAAGGTTGTGTTAAACAACACAAAAATTCACTGCTGGGCCATGACAGGAGAGTGCAGCAGAGAGAGCAGGCAGTAGCTGGGCTTTGCTAAGACCAGCCTGCTACACAGCTTGATTTGGTGGTGTTACTTCTTTTTGCATATGACTTGTGTTAAAGGTCATAATTAACACCTTGACACCTCCCAGATTAATGCAGCCCACTCCTGGTGTCCCAGTTTTCTGGTGACCCCCAGCATTAGCTACTGGCAAGGGTGTAGCAGTAGAAACACACACTTTTACAGTTGGGGTTTTTTTATGGTAAGTAAAGGAGTCTTTTTAGTTGTGTTGGCTGTTTGTCAACTGTTCTTTCTGGAGAGGGGAACAGGCATGACAGGTTGGAGGTATGGAATAGGTGCCTCTTTGGAGTTGCTGAGCAAGGAGTTTGGACAGACTTGGCTGACAGGAATTAAACCCAGCAATACCCTGCTCTGATGGGTTTCTTTTAGTGACCTATAAAGATTCATGCCAGCTCCTTGAGTTGGGCTTGCAGGTGTGCCAGGGGACTTAACCCAGCTGTTCCCAGCAGTATTATCTCCTGGAAGATGTGGAGGCTCCCTGCAATCTCAGGGGCTCTTCCGGGGCAAATTATTCTCACAGACATTCATGACTGCCCACACAATTTGCCTTTATGTCCCCTGTCATGTCATAGCTCCCATCTTCCATATCAATTTTCTCTGTGGCTGCTGAGGCAGTCTGGGTGTTATGTGGTGGCCCATGGACTGGGACATGTCCTTGGTGGCTGAAAGATCAACTTCCATCAGCAGTGAGGCCTCAGGTTTGGGGAATTTCATATGCATGTGCCCATTTGATTCCTGAGTGACACAGGGCTGCAAAGAACTTCATCCCCATTAGTGCAGCATGAAACTGCTTGCAAAAGCTAAACTCTGCTTTTCAGTACCACCTTAAACACCTGAATCCCATGGTCTTTGCTGAGTTTCCCTGAACGAGCTGCAGAGGGTTTTAAATTAATATGTAATAATAGTGGGTTGATTACTCTTTTTTTTTTTTTACTTTTTTTGGTCAGGTAAGTAAAACCCACTTGGGGAAAGGAGGCAGGGGAGCTGTGTGCATTAAAATTTCTATTGCTCATGTCTCTGGTCCTTATTTATTCTGAACTATTTCTGAAGTTCTAATGTTATACTGTGAAGATCTTTTGTGATCTCAAATCTCAGCCTTTGCATCAGGCACTGTTTCCTCTGTGTGGTACTTCATTAGCTGGAGCCATTCAGAGTGTGCGTGCCCCTGAGTGCAGGCCAGGCATGAGAAGGGCCTCATGGTGCAGAGCTGGATGCGGTGCCAGGAGCAGGATGCCACAACCTGTTGCCCTCTCGTACAAGGGCAGGCTTGCAGCAGCACTGTTTTGTCTCACCTACCCTCCCTCAAACCCACCCCCCCATCCCCCCGAAACTACAGTTTATATTACCTACAGCTGTAACGCATAAATGCTTAAAACTGTTACCCTCTTCAGCAAGCAATACTGTTACAAAGAGCTTGTGCTCCTGGCAATGCTCCCTGAAGGTAGGAGAGAAGGTACCAGCACTGGCACAGCCACTCAGGGAATTGTGTGTATCTGCAATGACCTTTCCAGGCTGCTGGAGATAAAATGTTGAGGTCATTCACGAAAGAGTTGCAGTCCAGGGACACTGGAGTGTTTTAAAATGCGCCTCAAAGAGCCAAATGACCTTTATCTTTTCTCAATAAATGTAAGATGCTTTCCATAGGCCTGGTAATGCAGGGCTAATGCTCTCCAGACAGTGAGGCAGACAGGGGGCAGTGAGGTGTGTGTGTGTGAGGTTTGTGTGTCTCTGTAGGTTGATGGTTTTTTGTGTGTGTGTAGGGGTGTGTTTCTGTAGGTTGATTGTTTTGTGTGTGTCTGTAGGGGTGTGTTTCTGTAGGTTGATTGTTTTGTGTGTGTCTGTAGGGGTGTACGTAGTGGTGTTTGAGTGCAGCACTGTGTATGTAGGGGTGTGTGTGTAGGTTGATAGTTGGGGGGGAGGAGGGTAGGTGGGGATGTGTGTACGGGTGTGTGTTGGGTGTGTGTGGCTGCCCTAGCTCAGGGCCACCCCAGAGCTTTCCCCAAACAGGATCTGAGGTCATGGACATGGGAAGCCCCCTGATAAGAGATTTCACACGTGCACAGAGACTTTGTTTCATATTTTATTGAATTTCATTTATATTAAATTAAAAATATATTTCTGACAGATTCATGTAACAAAAAGGCAGAACAGTTCTCAAATTGTTCAGCTGGGATGAGTGTGGGTTGATGCAAGGTGGGTCGCAGTCTACAGCTGCCTTAACAAACAGATACAGCTCTACCCCAAGGGCCACGAGGAGAAACTCGGGGCTGGCACATGGGGAGGGGGAAAATAAAACCACACAAAGAGAAGATCCACAGGTTTCTTCCCAGCCTCCAAACAAGACAAAAGGGGAGGGAAGGAAAAAAAGAAAAAAAACAGAAACCATGAAAAGAAGGGAAATTATGCTAAATTATGCTAATATTAACCCAGGTCAGTAAGTATTTTAGCAGTGTATAATCCTCAATAGCTAAATTATGAGGAACAAAAGGTTAAAGTAACATTAAGCCACACACAACTGGCTTATCCTACTGTGTAAGCAAGTGCAGAAAGTCTGAACACACCACAATAGTGCTAAAACACAGAATCACACAGAATGCCAAAAATGGTACTTCTAACCAAAACCAGAGGGTGGGAAGGGAGAGAAAGGAAAGGGGAGGAGCAGCTTAAATCACAAGCAAATTACTTATATACAAATCAACCCTAAGGACAATTATGTTCCAAATAATGGTGTCCACAAGGAAAATAAAAGCGACATTATCCTTATTTACAAATGCAACTAGCTGTGTCTTTAACAAGCTATAAAAATACTATTCACATTTTCAAAGTAACATACAGTAGTTCTTGTATTTTTTTATTTTTATTTCAGAAAGGCAGCTAACTCTGAATGCATCACTTTGCAAGAAATGAATGTCTTCCCCAACATGCTGACACTTCTCTTCTGAAGCTACTTCTTAAGGCAGAAGTATTTTTGTTTTGTCTCTCTGTGCTTTGAGAACATGGAGAATTGGCTAAAACCCAGACCCCCCACCGTCCCTGCATCATGGCCATCTCTCACTGGGTGGCCAGGCTGGTTCCTTTGGGATGGACTGGCTGCAGTAACAGTAGCACATGCAGGCACCATGGCCAGAGTGTTTCCCAGGAACTCGATGCTGTCCCTGTGTTTTCTCCTGGTGGGAGCCTTTGATTCCAAGGGGACAGTAATGTCATCCTCCGGGCCTGGGAATTCGAGTCTCATCAGAAAAACTCAGTGGTTCTGGACCACCAGGTCAGGAAATACAATTTGGCTATCTCTGTTCTTAGAGACTTCTTTTTCCCCCTCAGTTTTCCCTCCCTACACTAGGCTGGCTACCTCTTTAGAAATTCCAGCTTAGAATATTGGGGAAATAGCAAAAACTGGGCAACAAAACAGATTAAAACCATTGTGAATAATGTATTGAATGGGTATCAATTTCCAACATTATAAAATGCTATAAAAAATTTCATGTTTTCTCATTGACCTTCATTTTCCTCTTACATTACCCCACCACAAAAAGACAAGTACACAGCACCCACCTCCAGTCCCATGTCCAAAGGAACAGTGGTTTTGTGCATTCAAAGTTAGCTACCTCCTACACAGCTGCTCAGTTAATAATCGACCCATTTAACAGCAGGACCAGTTTATGCTACATATGTCAGAGTACCTTACCTCGAAAGAATGGCATACATATCTACACTTACTTATAAAATACCAGTCACAGTTCGGTACCGCGGTTATCCCAAAAGGGTTTAGTCTTCGGAGTGCTATGGACAATACAGTGTTTTCCCCCCAAGAGGGCTCAAAGGTTGGTCTGGAGCCCAAATTGCTGGCAAATGACAGCCAATGGCTCCACGTACCCATGGCCCTGGTCATACCAGAGCCACCAGCCACCAGCCGGAGGGTGCTGGCTGGGATGTGCCTTTGCCCTGGTGGGGTCATCCACAACACAGCTGGAACACAATTTCATGGCTTTTTTATTGAAGAGGGGAGAAGAACTGGAACATAATTACTCACATTGCCTAACACCTTACAACCCTTAAAACCTCTCTCTACCAAGGCCCACAAAGCTCACTCCTAAAAACAAATGATAAAAAAAGAAAGAAAGAAAGAAAAAAAAAAAAGGCAGCTTTGACTCCTCTTTTCTGTCGGGGTCATGTCCTTGGGTTTTCCCCTCACACCTTCTCCTGGCCTGTTTTCACAGACTCCAGCTGGAGGATACCCTGTGTGGAAGGTGTCCCTCTGGCTCTGCTTAGGAGATGGGACTGCCTACAGTTCAAGCAAGTCCCACCACCATCAGTCACACCTGAACACTCACAAACTTTCCCAAAAGATGCTATACATTGTCCAAACCTACAGGCAGATCCCAGCCATCACTGCAAGCACCACTAACAACAGCCTCACATATGCATGATTTCCTCAAGAGCAATAAATCCACCATCACAACAACCTACTAATCCACACGGTGGTAAAATAAAATTGTGCTAAAACAAACTTAAAACAAAGGTGGAGACATGATTTTTTGACATTTTAGAGCGGTGCTTCTAGCCACAAAGCTGTTATTTGTTCCCAGTTTGAAAGCCCCACTTGTAATGCTGATGACCTTTTCCATCTGCGTTAACAAATGCTTAGCAACAGGCAGAAAATTAAAGAGGGAACCTTGCACACACAGTGGTACTGCACAGTGGCTTCCCTGTGAGACAACTACAGCTCCCTGCACGTGACGGAGCATGAGCGAATCCACAGAGTCACGGCTGAGCTGCTCTTCCAAAGCTGTCATTTTCTTTGCTTCTAGGCTAGGATTGGTCGTGGATGAGAGAGAAGGAAATGCTCTCCCTCACAAATCTTTAGCGGAAACTGGTATCAGATCATTGCAGACAAGCCTTGCAGTCAAGAAACACATTTTCTACCAAATAAGTAATACAACCAGGGTTAACACATCCTATCTTTGTACCCAGAAAAGGATTTTGAGGTTGAGCTCAAGGTACCTGAAACAGACCCACACGGTGGCTCCTGCGGATATTAGCTCAGATTTATTTCCATCTCTTACTACCTGTGAGAGATGACCTGTTTGGAAGCAAACTGTAAATACTCGGCTACATCTGAGTGAGCTGCCATGTAAGAATCCCTCCCAGCTATTTTGCAGAAAAAGAAAAATTTGAAAAGAACTGAACATGGGAACTTAGAAGTTGTTGTTTTCAGTCCATTGTGCTACAGCAAGTCAATCAACTCCAGCATCCATGTCTGTTTGCAATAACCCTCAGGTAGATAATAACAGCTAAGACAAGTATCACTGAAAGAGATTAGGAAAAAATAAGCTGTTGTTCTCTTTCCTTTAGTACATTTCTTTGTGCCTTGGACAAT
Organism: Myiotriccus ornatus; assembly: GCA_036023395.1. Classification (NCBI taxonomy): domain Eukaryota; kingdom Metazoa; phylum Chordata; class Aves; order Passeriformes; family Tyrannidae; genus Myiotriccus; species Myiotriccus ornatus. Next base: position 2,099,570 of record JAYRBT010000002.1, read on the forward strand.
GACTGATACACACTCAGGTAAAAACTTGCTCTTCAGAAGTTGGTCACTGCTCTTCTGTCATTCAGGCCATGATAAGGGGAAGGAGAACATTCACAAATAGGAGACTGCATTAAAAAAAATCCATAGAAACCAAGTGTTCCATGTTCTCTGTAGGACTAGAGAGTGAATTACCCCGAAGTACTTCTGTTGATGGGCTCACCTGCTGCTTTGTGCTGACAAAATGCAGTTTGTGTGTGGAAATACCTGCTTTTCTCCCAAACCTGTCATTATTCATTAAAGAGCCTGGCCCACATCTTTCACACCATAATACACTTGAATGTTTGCCATGATCTTGCCATGTGCATCTGCCCAATTCCTCTCATCAAGCCAAGCAGTGATACCCCCTGAGGCAAAGACGTGAGTTAGGGCCAGCCAGATGTTTCTGCTGATCAAATAAAAGCAGACAAACAGTTTTGCTGCTCTCAGTTTCCCTTTTTAACCTTAACCATGGTTAAACTTTCCTTGTCAAAGAGACAAAAGCTGCCAGCATAGCTCAGAACTACTCTTCCAGAGGAGAGGGGCAGGTCTGTGGGCTGTGTTCAGACAACTCCTCCTCTTACAGGGAGAAGGAGCCGTTTAACCAGATGCCTCAGAACCAGGCAGGCCCATCTGTTGGGCATGGGTCAGCTACTGGCATATCAGGAAATCTAAGAGCCAGTTTTGGCAACTGCACTCAAACCAGCAGCTCAGAAAATGAAAAAAAAAAAAAATGTGAAGCTACAGTGTGTGGAGTCTTCCCTCATCACGAATCACTGTGTTCATTAACCTTCAGCTATTCCAGACCCAGCTAGCATGGCTTGGCACGGCTCAGCCTGGCTGCCAGTCAGTGTTACCCAAAGGCAAGTCCCATTCCAGCCTTCCTGCTGCCTCACTTCCAGGAACCTTTGCATTTCCACACTACTTAATATATTATAGTACACCCACAGCCAACAAATAAAATGAATAAATAATTCAAGTTTTGTAAGAAATAAAATTTTAAATTGTTAAACCCCACCATTATTTACATTTGGATTACTCAGCGGGCTTGTTTCCAACACTGGCACTATTTCACTACCCAAGGAACAAACAGGCCTCACCTTGTGTTAGCAGCTACATCCCAGCATCATCCTGCCCAGCTCCAGAGGTGTGTGTGCCTCTGCCCCAGCAGCCTTTGAGAACACCTCTGAATTCAAGCATGTGACCTGTGCTGGGATTTTATTTCATTTTTTTTTTCTCCCTTAGGAGTTACTCTGTAAAAAGACTTATTCAGGGACAAATCAACCCCTTTCTCTGGCACAGCCTCTCAGATGCAGGATGCTAACCATCTATCCCCTGTCAGTTGTCTGTTGGCTGTTTTGTTCTGCCACGACAAACCACCTTGGTACCACGTGACCCAATGTCTCCTTCAAACAGCCCAAAGATCTGTACCTGTTCTTGCTGTTTTCAGACCCTTCAGCTACGTACTTAGTTTACAGGTTTAACATCATCCCCCAGGGGGTTCAAGCTGACTTGGACACACCTGATGCAGAAACAGGTTATTGGCTGAACCAGACTTGTGATTACACACAGTTTGTTTTCCATCTACAAGAGTAACAACCAACTCAGGTTTTAAATCCCTTTCATACCTTCATCAAGCTGACCCTGAGCCACCAAGCTTTGGGTAATTATTACTTGTTTCTTACTCCTTCCTCTGCTTTCCTCAGATTTAAGGTGGCAAGCTGTTGGGATGGCAGGAATTCAGAGGAGGGTGATGATATATCCAGACCATCAGCTGTTGCTGGTTTTGTTGCCAGGTTAGGTCACCCCAAAGATCTTCGACTCTAACAGAACTGAAGTGCATAAACTGAAAAAAGTCTTGTGTCACCCAAGACTGCCATCCATCAAGTATTGCTTCTTCCCCTTTAAAAACCTTGGTGGATAGATCAAAGGTACTTAATAGTTCCTTAAGATTTTTTGTGGGAAGTAGGTATGCAAATGCTCTTACACACACAGGTCTTGGTGAGTCAGGAGCAAGCCATTGGTGTCTCTGGCCCTTAGACCTTCCTTCCCAGCTCCATCTGCTTCAGGTTGCTAAAAATGTCCAGAACTCTGGCTGAAAGAGATTTCAAAGAGGAGCAGACCAGGGGATCGGGTGGGGGTGTCTACCTAAAAAATGAGGTTGATGAAAGCAGAACTAAATGCAAGGAGACTGACTCATACTTATTTACATTTTTGACAGAAAGCTCTCCGAGTCATGCACATTTTGACTTCTCAAACCTCATATGCACCATCTTCTGTGCCAGAGTAATCCTCCTTTTAGAAAAAAGGTATTGTTCTGTGCTGCAAGCCAGAGCAGGATATTTGCCTCCCCTGATCCATTCCAGGCCTTGTTCTGCTGTCCTTCACACAGCAGCAGCAAGAGCCGGCTGCTCCGTTACTGTATTCTCTGAAGCAGTCAATATATCGGCCTCTCTGAGCTGGCAGACACTGTTCCAAAGACTTGATTTGCTTCATTTTGGCATTTCCACAGTCATTCTTTACATATAATACTTTTTTTTTTTAAATTTAAAATTAGTATTTTGTATTTTGCTGGTCACTTCCATATTGCTTCATTCAAAATCCAGAAAACAGTTCAAATAAAATTAGAGCTTAAGTGCAAACTAACATTCCAGTGATCTGCTATGTGCATTTTCTCCAGTCCAGTATCTGTCTTCCAGTTTAAAGGACTCTTCCCACCACCAGTCCACAAAACACCAGCAGACTCCAGGACCCTATCAAACTCTCCAGTTCTGTCTTGTTCTCAGTGTTGCCTGACAGCATCCCCAACTCCCTTAGTGATCATGCAGAAGAAAAAGAGTGAAGAATTAGTGTAGGTCTTTTGAGGTGTTCAAAGTCAGCTGGTATAAAACAGGAAAGCAAAGCTTTTGGCATATAAATCATGGTTTCTTGGCCTGTTTTTAGCTTCAAAAACAACAGGCTGGAGGTGTGGTTTTGTTACTCTCTTCTGAAAGGGGCTTTGTGTTTAAAATGTTTGCCCTGTTGACAAATATACAAAAATGGTTCTGTCATGTACCAGTTCTGAGTGGGAGTCTCTGTGGTTGGGAATTGGCACAAAATCATGGTGTGGCTCAGAAGAAGGGTTTAGCCGTATATGGGAGTCACATCATCATTTCCTGGAAAGCCGCAATGAAGATCTGAATGTTTATGAAAAGCCACATTAGCCATTTTCAGTTGCTGGGATAGAAAGTGTTAGAGAAAGAAATTGGATTCTCAAACTCAATTACAATGCTATGACACAGGATATAAAAATTGTCCATTTTTCACCCTGATGGAAACTGCATTGAGATTTCCAGGAATGCTGTACAGACTCTCATCAGTTCCTGCTGAAAGAATCAGCTGCTCTGTGGCTTTTCCTACAGTCTCTGGTTGAACCACTGAGAATGAGCTCAATTGCAGGCAACACTGCCACTGGCCTTTCCTGGTGCCCACTGGCTTCTCTAAGTATCCGATCCGATGGCTTTGTGAAGAGTGAGAAAGGCCGTGTTGTACATGCCTTCTTTCAGTCTCTTTCCTTCCTTTTTTCCAGGTTCCCAACCCAATCTGCCATCAACTCCAAGACATCCTTTCACTTAGAAATATCAAAAATGAGTGAACTGGCAAGAAGAGGAAGCTTGTGGGAGAAAGAGAGGGAGGGAAGGAGGGAGGAAGGAAAGTTGGGGGAGAGGGAGGACAGGGAGAGAGAGAAAAGGAGAGTGAGAGAGAAAGAGTGAGGCAGCTAAAAGGGGTTGCCTTTCCACTTCTGTGAGACCGCAGCCTTTACACCACTGTATTTCTGTGTCTGTAGGGCGGTGGGGGCAGCACAGTGCCAGGCTTCAGGGAGAACTCGGAGAGGTATTCTGGGTTCTCTGCCACAATGGGCCGGATCCGTCCATTCTGTTTGTAGAAGTACTTTGTGCTGTACTCCTGCAGGTAGTCCGGGTGCTGGAGGGTGCTTCGTGGGGGCAGGCTGTGGTTCCAGTAGTCTGGGTTGTCAAAGGCCTTCTTGGCTTTCGCCGGCAAATTGTTCTTCAGGTACTCGGCGTTTTCCAAGGTGTTTGCGAAAGTGTTGAGGTACAACGGCTCATTCACATACTCATCCTCTGCTTTGGGCTGCCCGTTTGGTGCATTGTGATACTCTGGGTTGTCCACAGCTTGGAGATCTCCATTCTTTCGTCTGGAAACAAACGGGTTCTCCTCCACTGGGTTTAGGTAATCTAAGGAAAGATCAAAAATAAATCAGCCAAGAGAGGGAGTAATCCATCATGTAGCAGGCATCATGTGACCGGAAACAGCACTTGGACTAGTGAGTCCTCTACCCCAACCATTCCTAAACTCCCGATGAAATCAGGAGTTTCAACTATGTTGAACACACACTGGCAAAAAGTAAAGTATTTACAAACTAAATAGACAATATGGGTTAAAACAGAGACCTCAGAAGACAAACTGACTCATCAAACATACTGGACAACTAAACTACAGCTCTCACTGAGCCATAGCCTGTGTGCTATCCTGAACTTCTCACTATACGATCTACAGATCCAAACTTACTGACCAACTTCTGCCTTTGCTGCTGACTCTTTCTGTGCAACCTTGGACCTATCAGTCTTTCCACCCAGAAAACTCTATAGAAATCTTAGTTAAGCCTCTCTGCACAAAACCCATCCCCAAGGGCTAACTTCTAAGACAGCTTCATTTCTAACAGAACAATTTTCATTATTAAAAACCTTCCATCCCTGAAGGACAAAGGACCTCAAAGAATTATTAAAAAAATGATTCAAATGAGCTTTGGACAGGGTAAAAGAGAGCCTTACATCAGCTGCAAAACAGGACTTGGAGCAGGTTACAGTTGCTTCAAATCACTTGCTGTGGATTAACACCACAAAAAAATTGTAGCTGAATTGCAGAAAAGTTTTAAGGCATATACTTGGACATGGAAAATGCTTGCTTGCTTGCATGGAAAGCTTGACAAGAGGTGGGGAGGGAAGATAAACATAAAGAGATTGGCTGTCCTGGGTTAAAACCACGCACCTAGTAAGGGCTCTCCCAGAGTCACAGAGAGGTGACTGAGCCACAGAGCAGTAGATTTGCCAAGGGCCTTGCTCTATGTGTGATGAGGTCTCACTGCAGAACAGAAAAGCCAACCATGCTGGGCAGGAGGAGGTCATCTGTAAGTGAGCTGCAAAGGGAATGGCTTGGAGGTGACACGGGGACAAGAGCATCTGGTGATGGGACCCTTGCAGCAAGATGCCAAAGTATCCATTCAAGGATTCATTCAAGGTTGGAAATCATCAAATCAAACCCATTTCCAGTATTAATTCTGCCTTTCATCTCCTTACAAACCAGGGTTTCCAGGCCACCACCATTACTGAGGGATGCTCTCAGCCTGTCTGTGCCACACAGGATGCCAACACAAGACTTCCATTTCCAGCAGCACACTGCTGGTCAAGGGCTCTGCAGACACCCCAGCCACAGAGTCCTGCCTGCAAGGAAATAGGCCGCGCCTGTTGCCACAGGGTGGTCATGGTTTTCACTTCAGCTCTGGTTTTATCTAGGATGGGGCCAAAACTATTAGAGGCAAAAGTTCAAGTTCCAGTGAATACCTTTGAACAGGCAACTAAAATGTCACTCACTGAATCTGAGATGAGCAGGTACATGTGCACACACCAAAAGCACAGTGGGAATGTATGTTTTTTAGCTATGAGAGACAAGAAATGCTTTGATTTGAACCGTGCAGCTGGCACAGAACACACAGCATGTGTCTGTGCCCAGGGAGTCAGGAAGAAGGTGCTTTCTCCTGACCTGCTAGTGCCACATCCCCGAGGGCTCAGGGAGCTTCTGTTCATGGAACTCTGAGGATCTCCAGGGTGCACCTGCACATGAATATGTGTGTGGGCTCACACTGAAACTAACTCTCACTGCAAAGGAGGTTGCTGAAGTGCAGGTCCATGAATGGACTCCACAATTGCTGCTGCTCCATTCCCACCATGCAACACAAAGGATAAGTGGCTTCCAAATTCTTAGCAAACACACTAATGACTTGGCATTTACATTTGCATTAATTTTTTTAAAGGTAATGCAAAGGTTTGAGAGCACATTAGTAATGACACATACCCTTACATCTAAATGACAGCTGTCACTATTTAAAAAGGAAGGAACGAATGATGGCAAAGTGGGAAGTGCAGCATGCTGAGCTGGCGCAGGTCTAGGCAATCTTCACCTTCAAGTGATGGTCTCTCTGAAGCACATCTTTTTCTTTCAATCCTAAACTTCTCTTGGGTATAAAATGCCAACTGTGTATATTGATTCTCTGATACGTTCAACTTGACATTTATCAAACACGATGCCGTGAAAATAAAGCAGATCAATAAACAAAGCGAAATGGGGACTATGGCTGAACAAAGATAGATCCTTTTCTTAGAAATGACTGAGGATTTGAGTTTGTATAAGAAGAGGATTTGTTTTTTTTCATTCTTCTTGTTATTTCTCAAAAAAAAAAAAAAAAAGGTAAAAGGGGGAATTACCAAACTTGACACATTGGTACATTTGAGCTTTTTAAAGCAGAAAATCAAGAAAAGAAAATAAATCCCCATGTGAAGACGTATTAACTTAGCCAAAATGCTTCAACCTTGCTGGGTAACTAAAGAGACATTTTTGATGAAAAGCTGCTGATGTACAAAGGGACAGAATGCAGTCAGACTAGACCAGGAACTTCTCCAGAAAGACTATTTTTTACCTGTTTTAGGTTTGTCTCTCATCGGTGTCATGTACCCGTCCTCATCCAGCTCTCCCCGGATGACCCGCTCGGGCATGAAGACTGTGGGGTCAGCACTGTACCTCTGGGTGTTGTTTTCCTCTTTTGCCAGGGTTGCCACTTGTTTTCGCAGTGTGCCATTACAGCAAGTGTCTTCAAAGATCTCTGCTGTGGCCCCCTGAGCAACTGGAGCTTCTGGTATTATGCAGCCCGGAGCTCTGTATGGCATCGGCACGTCTGCAGTGTAGCCACCATCCCGGTACACAAACTGGTTCTGTTGGAAAAGAGGAGACAGCATGGGAAAGGAGGGGACAGGGTTCAATGGCAAGGCATCGCTGTGCTCCTGTGCCTTTCCTGACACACTGACTCAATAACGCATTTCACCCAGCACATGAAGCCTTGTCCATCCTACAGGTTACTGTGCTCCTAGTGCTGCAGAATCACCAGCACCATGGGCTCTGTTGTGGCCTGGCAAAGCATCCCTCTGCTCAGTGGTGCTCAGTGATGGAAATGGGGCAGGAAACTTGTTTCCTACTAAGCACATGGAGGTTGGATATACACAGCTGCAGGTGGAAAACATGGTATCTCCTCTTCTACTACTCTGGCAACGACCCCTGATTTCTGAGAAACCCTCAAACCTCATGTCAGGGAAATCTCCTGACTGGAGATAGAGGTTATTATCATCTCTGCTAATTCCTGAGCAGCATTCTTTTAGGGTGTACTGTGCTGTGAATCACAGGGTCACCCACATCCTGTGTAATTCCATCAGGAAGTGCATTTCAGGCTGCCGAACTGTGTTTGTACTGGCACCTCAGCTCAATTGTTCAACTCCACCTACCATTTTGCTTGTCAGCAAGGGCATGAAAAGAAATTTTGACATCGTGACCTATAGATAAGAAGGAAAAATGTACAAATTCAACCAAGCCTGCAACCTAAAGACTCTTTCAAGAAAAGTTGGTAGAATTTTGGGTGTGGGTCCATAGAGTTTGCACACAAACGCAGGCTGAGGGTGAAGATCTTGAATATTTGATTGCTCTTATATACACTTCATTTCCTGTTGGTTTTTAGGTCATTTTGCAGGAAAAAGGGGTTTGAAACAGAAAAAAAGTAGTGAAGGAAGGAGGAAAACCTAAAGGATGAAGGCTGAATGTAAAATACTTACTCCTGACATAGGGGTGTAGGCAGGAGGAGGGCTGTGTCCAATTTCACTCTAATAGGAAAGAAAAATGAATGATGGATATGTAACAAGAGGTCACATGGATGAAACAAGTACCTGAGCTGCATGAGCTAATGGAGAGAAACATGCACGTCAGTCTCATTTCCTAACTGGATCCAAAATTCAAAGAATTCATTTATGGCAAATGTCTCATCCACAGCAACAAGCTAGTCTTAGGGAGAGCTACTGATCACACTTAAGCTCACACTATGAGCTTAAGGCTGTAACAGAAGAGGGAACAGAACACACTTTACTAGAGGTTACTTTTTTTACAGGAAACACATCAATACACAGCTGGATACAGACTGTGTAGCAAACCTCTAACTTGGCAGTCTTGTATAAAAGGCTTGCTTGGGACAATTGGGTAGACCCCTTTAATCAGGGAAGACCTTGAAAACCAGAAATGCTCTGATTGCAGAGGTCAAATTCCTTCTGAACCCCCTACAGATTTACAGTCTACTTGTAATGACACAAGGGCAGTGATAGGTTACAATGCAGAATGTGTTAGACAAATGGATAAAAAACACCCCATGAGCCTGCCAGATGCTACTGTGAAACATCTATGGATGGCTGTAAGACACTGCACTGCAGGAGACTTAACCTGCCTTTGAATTACCCTCTGATCTCGTATTTACTTGAGTTCAGGCCAGCTTTCCATCTACTCCAAAAAGATGGAGAAGACTGAAGACAGGTAAGTATTAAACTATGGTCCATGGAGGGTGGTAAAGTTTTAGGCAACCTGATGATTACAGCTAGAATCTAGAGAAGAAATACAAAGTGGTGACTAGAGAGAGAGTCAACTCTTAACAGCGAGGATTCCAAAGCTCTGTTGAGAATCCTCTACCCTCATTGTAAAGCTGCCAATTTCCTTCCCTTGCACCTGCAGGCTGTGAGACTGAAGAACGAGTTTCCTTCTTTTGTCTTCCAAGGTGGCTGGAGCCCCCTAGTCCACACAAGTAAAAAGAGCTGTAGCAATGCTGTGTTAGTGCTCTGTGCAGGGGATGGGAGTTGGCTGCTGTCTGCTGTTCACAGACACTAAACCAGTGACGGTAACCGCCCCTTTTCTATCCAGTACTACACTGTGCTATATTACACAGGTCTCATTTACATCTCTCTGCTTTCACACAGGCACTCCCATGAACTTCCATTTGTAATTCATTGTTTCTGGCTGAAGAAGGGGAGAATTGTCTTTAAGCTTTTCAGTTCCCAGCTCACTGTGATCTCTTAAAGGTAACTTAGAAAAGCAGGTCTTTTGTCAGGAGGCTGGACTTCAGCACACACGGCTATGCTCCTCTGCCAGTAACCATTTAGATCATTAGCAGCTTAAAACAATACTGTTCTAGGATGTCCACATTATGTGTCCGTGGGCTCTGCTCCACCCTCAGCACAAAAGGCTAAACCCACAGTCCTACCTTTAGATCTTCTTGGTCGTGACACCACCATTTGAATACATACTTTGCAACTGTAACAACGTAATAACAGGCCCTCTTAGCACAGTCCTGTCGCAAGATGTCAGGAGAGAATGGACTGGCATTAATGCATTTATTGCTATTTGTGCTGACAAGATCATTCCCAGTCAGTGACTTGCCAACTAAGATCACAATAATGGTGTTTTTTCATGTCTCACCTTTAGCTCTGGTACTAAACATAGCTATCTTGCAGCACCCATAACACAGACCCTAACACACAGCCTTTCGCCAAACCACTGCTGTCTGCACATATTTTTACTTCTTTACTGTTTATCCCCATGAGTTAATCCCCTGTGGCCACTATTCCATAAAAAAAGGAGGCAAAGAAAACAGCTGTCACTTAGTGGGGTTGAAAATTGTTTTAAATGTCCTTAAACTGCCGGCTAATTCCAACATAAGGACATAATTTATCTTCCAATACAACTACCCTCAGGTCAGGACATGAATCACACTGTAAGAAGAAAATGCATTTAGGTTTTTCCAGGTAAAACTTATATAGCTTCTTTTCTATGTGCAATCCAATTAACTTTGTTGATTTTTGGAAGGGGGCGGGGGGAGGAGGTGTCGTTGTTTTTGCATCCTAAATAGCATCTTGAAAAAAACAGCTGATGTTCCTATACTGGGAAGATCTAGGTTTTTGTATTTCTGATCCTAAAAGTCTCACCTAAATGATCATCCCTAGCTTGTTGCGATGGACAGAGACTACAGAGTGTGGTTGCTTAAAGACCTCACTACATAAGCCTACTTAAAAAGCCTCAAACTTGCATACTTTAAAAAAATAAAATAAATCAATACTGACTCCCTTTTGATAGTGTAAAGTGTGTTATATCTACTAGCTGTGGAGTGCACACATCCTTTGACACTGAAACTCTCAGCACGCTCCAGAAAGAACCACGGATTTTTAAGTGCTCATGAGAAGCCCTCATCAGCAACACCCAAGATTTCATTCTTTATACAACGATTGAATTTTAGGCAAAAACATGACAATGGGGAGAAAAGATAAAACCCAAGAAAATGTCCCATTAAGCCTTTTCTGTCCTGCTAAGCCTTTTCTGAGGCCCTCTGGTATGAAACACCAGTGACACATCAGCTGTTGTAACAGCTAACATTTGTGTAAAATGAGCCTGGATAAAAGAGCAGTAAACAACACTTCTGTGAATATTGGCTTGTGTTCTTGCTTTCTATTTATTAATCTAATTTTCCAATTCCTTGCTTCTCAAATTTCCCAAAGGTAAATATCTCCTTCTTTATAGTGGAGACATAATATTTTCTAGCTGTTTGTTAAACTGTAATGAAATCAAAGCCATGTTGGGTCCTGCCACTCATGTAGCTGTGTGAATATGCCTCTGCCTTGTCTCTCTCCATCTGGGTCTGGCATCATGCCTGAGCCTGGCACCCAGAGCTGTGGTTGTCCTGCTGCCCATGCTATGGCTCATCCCACTCCAGCTGACCACAGCTGCCTTCAAAGCTGCACCCATGGCACATTTCAGGTGGAAGAAATGCTGAAGGTACTCAGTGGTGTGGTGCTGCTGCTGCTGGGCAATGGGTGGTACAGGACTGTCATTAAATAGAAAAAACCAGGACCCTATTTACAGCAAGATCTGGTCCCCCCATACTTTGCTGGCTGGCACAGACTGCACAGCAGCCCCCCAGCTGCTGCAGAGCTGGTTTTCCTTGTCATTCACCACGACGTGCATACACATTTGACAGGGTTGCACATATTGCTGTTTCTTGTTCTTAAACAGCCTGCTAAGCTCATAGGACTGAAAGATTTTTTTTTCACTAAAGGAAAGGCAACATCAGTGTACACACACACACAGTTGAACCTACTCTGATACTGCTCCTACCTGCATGAAACCCAGCTCTCTTTCACTCTCCTTCTACTCCTGTACGCAAAAAAGACCAAACCTTAAAGAAGGAGTAAAACACTCCCACCTTCTCACATGGATGCTCCTCATGAGTCCTGTTCAGTCTCTTAGTCCATGCCTCAGGCAATGCAGTGATTATCTGTTTTGATCAAACTCTGCAACACTTCTTTGTACCAATTCAGTCCTGGGCTGTATGTCTACAGAAATAACTCACTTTCCTCCTTTCCCTAGAAATTCTTTACCTGATTTCAAACCAAGGCAATATCCAGGCTCAAGTCACCAAACCACAGCATCCTAAAATGCGAGGCTGAGCAGATCTTGCTGCAAGCACCAAAATTCCAGCAGTTCTCTAGGAAGGAGGATGTCTCATTTATGTGAGTGGATCTGAATAATGTTTGGGGTGCTTTGGTGGGGCTACAGGCAAAGCTCACAACACAGAGCTGTCCTGCCATACCCAAGCAAACTCCAGCTACATTCCAAGGGAGTAGTCTGGTATTTACTACTGATCTGAACTGAAATTCAGATAGGAACAACCACCCCAGAAGAACAGCCATCTCTGCCTGGGTGCAGTCCTGCTTCCATCTGATCACAGAACTAACAGATTACTCTGCCCTGCTCCAGAGAGCCCCCAGCAAACATGTCTGAAATGAAAATCAAAGGAAATTAAAAACACACACCATGATATGGCCGTGTAATGTTAAACAGAAATGAAATGCTATTTGTATAGTAGAAGGCTAGAAGGCTTTGCTGACCTTTGGGGGTTTCTGGTCCCAACTCCTGCTCAGAGAAGGGCTGTATATAAAAATAAAGGATTAGACACCTCCCTGGGCCCTTACAGTTCAAGCATGTCCATCCCTACAGCTCACACTACCTGACACAAGTCTGGCATTCCTCATGCTCTCTCTTTTGTTCAGCCAGGGCTCCTGACCATTCTTAAGGAAACTCCATTCTCCACTGAGCACTTTCCTCTAGGATGATGGAGGAAAGTTCCCATCAGTGTCACTGCCATCATGGCTCAGCAGGTGCAGGTCATTGCTGGCACCCTGCAGCATTTCAGCACACACAGAACAGCCAGAGTATGCTCTGAAACTGTGTGTGCGTCTGTACCTCTTACATCACCTATTTCAGGGACACAGAGAGCAAAGTGGCACACCTGAGTGAATGCAAGAGGACATGATATACATTTTTCCATAGACAGCCTATTATGGAACAACAAAAATAAAAGGGAGGAATAATATACACAGGTTGTGGACAGTAGCTATACAACAATTTACCATGCTCTTAGTTCAATGCCTGTAAGGTTCCACTGGGCATCAATGAATCTTTATTGGAAATTATGAAGTTCCAGTCACTTTTCCAGCACTAACCTTTCTCAAAAAACATCTACATGCTTTACCTTGAACGTTGATAATAAATATAGAAACCAATGTAAGAACCATGCTGTGTTAAGTGTTGGCTCTGGTTTCTAAAAATTGCTTCTTCTACAATCAAGATATAAAACATCCAGTTAAGATAAGTGAGGGAAAACATAAATAGAAGAAACAATGAATAAGACTTTTCTGTACCTAAGTGTTTTCTGGTTGCTGTTTGCCAGGGGACAGGTAAAACTTCAAGACAGCCAGAGCTCTAACTCAGTTCCCACAGGTTGCCTGTGTTGGTTGGATGTGCCAGACCACATCCTGGTGGTGTGCTGGGCTTAAGACATCTCTGACCTTGTTCAAAATCAGTATGAGTGTTTCACTGGCCACCTGGGTTCAGGCCAGTTCTCACTGACTTCATAGCTTCAGATCAGTCATTCCAACTTTCTCTTGCCTGACCTCGGTGCCTGGCAGAGTTATGGAGCAGATCATCCTGAGTGCAATCACACAGCAGCTACAGGATGGACAA
>JAYRBT010000002.1:2122943-2135251 GCA_036023395.1 Myiotriccus ornatus
TTACAACTTCCTTCTGAGGGGAAGAGGAGGGGCAGGCACTGATCTCCTCTGTGGTGACCAGTCACAGAACCCAAGGGAATGGCCCGAAGTTGTCAGGGGAGGTTTAGGTTGGATATTACGTTCTTCACTCAGAGAGTGGTTGGGCACTGAACAGGCTCCCCTGGGACGTGGTCACAGCCCCAAGCCTGACAGAGTTCAAGAAGCATTTGGATGATACTCTTTGGCACATGGTGAGACTCTTGGGGATGGTCCTGTGCAGGGCCAGGAGTTGGACTTGGTGATCCTTGTAGGTCCCTTCCAACTCAGCATATTCTGTGATTTGGTGAAATATCTCAGCTATTTAGGCTGAAATAGGGAGAGGTGGGGAAAACATGGAAACTGTTGCATCTGGGTATATACTTTATTTAATTTGTATTTTTAGGGACTTAGAGGATAAATTTTGCTCCATCCATATGGAAAGTTCTGCAAAATATAACAGAGCTAAACCCAATAAAAATCAAAGCAGACAACAACAGAAATATGTGTTTGTATTGAAACACCACCTACAAGCTGGAGAGGCAAATCTGGGCTACACTTTGCTCGGTGCCACAAAACATCACAAAAGGCAGCCCATAATCCAAACACTTAAGAAACCATAGAAACAATGCTAAACTTCGCTGCATGGTTAAAGAATTATCTCCCACTCCTTAAGAACTATAATGTTACATATGGAATAAAGCTGGGAATGACGACTGTGCTGTGGGGTGCATTCAGAGCAGTTTAAAAGCTCAGTAAGAAGCTTGTCATTTTGACTGCATCTGGGAGGAATGGGGAGTCGTGATGGCAGAGATACCAATGCAATGAAGTTACCCTGGTGTCTCCTCCAGAAGCTCAGAGCCTATATTGTCTGCAAGGAGCATTGGAGAGGAGCCTCACAGGATAAAACACCCACCAGATAATGCAATGGGGGAGGGAAGAGCAGGGGGAGAAAGGGAGGGAAGAAGTATTTGGAGTAAGGAGACATGTCCTATATAATGAAGTCATTTAATCAAACTGATTTTTCCAGAATCACTTGTATCTGCTGAACTTACAATTTTTCACAGTGGGGAGTACTGCTAAGGAAATTCCACATTCAGCATCACAAATCCTCTTAACTAGTATGTTACTTTCCAGCTATATTTTACTTCAGCTGAAGATGGGAGAGCAGCGTGCATTTCCCACTGCGCAGGAACACACCATGAGTTGTCTAGCGCATCTACATGGTGAAATGAAACACCATTGGGTGAGACTGGCAGTACACTCAGAGGCAATCAGGAGACACAAAGTGATAGTGATTGTGCTTCTGGAGGCTCTTCCACTAGGAGATCTTACATCAGTGTGAAACTGAGGACCAGCTGGATGCACTTCTGCTCTGTACTCCATGGTGTGGAGCAGATATGGCATAAGATAATAGCACCAGAGTATCATTACTTGGATCAAACCATTCCCATGGTGTTTCACCATCACCTTACTTCTCTAGTTTTCATTTTCATTTGAACTGCTCACACATTGAGGCCACCTAAGGACCATTAGAAGTATTTTCTGTGGCTTGAGTCTGAGCTGTCAAAAACACACGCACAACTCTAGGCTTCCACAGAAGGTATATGAAAGGGTGCACATCTCTACTCAGTCACACACAGCTCCAGCTTGATGGACGCAAGAGATACTGCTGGCACAGTGCAGTTCCATGGGATGAACCATGCTGGTGTGGCTCTGTCACATGGATATGAAGCCTACAGTCTACACAGCCTAAGGAGAACAGAGAGAAGCTTCTCTCTAGCATGAGAGGTACCAGTGTGACAGAAGTCCCTGTCTTCTGAGAAATCTTTATGTTTAGGCTATGAAAAGAAACTTCCTTGTGATCTCAGCAGTGCAGGGAAAAGTCTCTTCAGGATAATCCTCCAAGATTCAGCCTGACCAATTGTAGAGCCAAACAAGTCCTATGTCTAAAGATAGATGCACTGTCCATCAGTGGACAAAACTTGTCCCCAGTTTCATGAGAAAATGCAAAGCACTGGGCAGCCTGAAAAGCCAGATCTTGTATATGTGCTAATAAATACAAGCTTATGAAGAGAATTTCAGATTACTGTATTATTAATATTATTGTTTTAGAGATACTGACACTGGCTATTCTACTCCATGCTAGTATAATACTGTGGTCACTGTTTGCTTTAAGTTCAAGAGCACTTTGAACTTCAAGAGATTCAAAGGCAACCCCCTCTAAGGTTTCACAGACAAAGGTTTTTTTTTTTGGCCCCCTGTGATGTTGTAGACTCGCTTACCTGAATTACCAGGTATCTCTGAGGGTCTCGAGCCATTCTAGAAAATTCAGCAGCCAGCTCCTTGAATTTTGGCCGACTGTCAGCATCAATCATCCAGCCTGGGGACAGATGATAGATGACAAAGAAAAGAGTTAACCGTCAAGGGAAGAAATCATTCTGTTTTTAAAAATGCACAAGTTTGAAGTCCTTGATAGCTCCGGTCTAAAGAAAAGTTGCAATAAAGAGCCCAGAAAAACAGAAAGCTAGAATTCTACAGTGCATAAAATGGAAAACACCTACGTTTGGCCAGACTAGATTGTTCCTTACGGCGTGGATTTTTTTCTTACTTTGCTGAGCTCCTCCCTGTCCCAGAGACAGCAACAACCCCTTGCAATTTTCTCTCTCTTGCCCATTTAGATGTCAGCACTGACTATCTTTTATTAAGGATGTGTCCAACCTCTAATACAACGAATCCGATCTCACCAGAGTCTAGTGGATTTACTACCAAGTTACTACTAAATACAGCTTTACTTTAACTGATGTCTTATCCCACAGTGACTTGGATTAAAGAGTTGCTCAGCAGATCTACAGGAGGACTGACCTGGGATCTGCCTTTCACCTGTCTGCATGATGAGCACAGCCCTCACATGAGGCACTAGAGATTATTCTAATTCAATAAAGGGTGATTCCTTTGTCCTTCACTCTCCAAGAAACATTCATTAGGAACAACAATTCTCAATCCCGGCTAATAATTTTTGCAAAACAAGCAGGTAATATAGGTAGTCACCACCAGCAACTAGTTTCCCCCTGTCAGTTTTTTCTAATGGAAGATCCTATCAGCAGCTTCCCAAGAGCATGTTACCTCTTGCCAGGTGTGCTAATGGAAGCAGGCCTTATCTCCTAGGTGTGATTTAGCCGAAGGAGTGACCAACAAGGGAAAAAGAAAGCTACTAAACTTAAAAGAATTTCACACCAACATTACAGTCTGTGCACTAAGCTGTAACCTTTCATCTCCCAGATTACCACATCTTCTAGAGTTTCCTTTTGTCCACTGAGATTTGCCTCATGCTTATTCGAAATCTCACCAGATGGGACATTTTTGCACTCAATCAACTTGCACTGCTCAGACAACTCCCACACATGCATGTACACTACAACTGTTTTCAGAAAATACTTAATTTACCTCTTCTAGTTTTCTTTTCTTTTTTTTCACTGCTTTTGCATACAGTGCAAAAGGGAAAGGAGTAGATAAGATAGATGAGATGTCTGTATGTTAATCTTACTTAAATTAAGCCAGAAACATCAGAGAGATATTTCTAATTCTTTTTAAATTAGAAGCATAACCTTGGAGGATACTGTCACTAGTGGGGGTATCTTGGAGATAAAAGAGTAGGAAGAAATCATGTGCAGATGGTTTTCCTTTTCTGCTTAAGTAAAAATATTCATAAATTTTTGTACTGGACTAAGAATGATATAAAAGCAATCCTCTCTGTAGTATTTCTTCTAATAATTTTACTTTTTATTATTACTATTGCAATCCTAATTCTTGTTACTAACAATAAAACCTTTGTAATTTCTTTCCTCAATATTTGGAACAAGCATTTCTCCTCGCAACCTTCACTGGCTGGGTATCCATGTACCATAATTACCTATATTACTATCTTTTTTAACTTCAAAATTAATTGTCATGCAAATGACAAGGGTTTACAATAACAATCATACAATTATGACTTCACAGCAAGAATATGAGATACCATCTGACAGTCATAAGAAGCTGAGCTAACTTGGCCTTTCATAGATAAATTTGTATCATTTGCAATTGCAAAAGATGAGCATATAGTATTTAAATGAAATCTACAGTATCTTGGGAAGCTTTTGTTTTGAAGTAACCTGTCCTATTCCCCAGCACTGTCAGACACTGCAGACACAAATGTTCTAAACCAGTGTCCCTCTATCAGCGAGCACAGGGATATTAAACATTACAATTACTCACACTTCACCATCACCATATAAACATCAATAGTGCAGATTGGAGGCTGGGGCAGACGCTCTCCCTTCTCCAAGAGATCAGGGATCTCCCGAGTCGGGATTCCATCATATGGCTTCCCACCAAAGGTCATAAGCTCCCAGATAGTGACTCCTAGACAGAAAAAAAAAGAGTGTCAATATTTGAGGTCATCCTACTCAGTTACCCTTACAGTGCAGTGTTCTGGCCCAGTTCTGGACTGCAATCTCTTCTTCTTTACCAGTGCCTGTGAAAACACTGCAGTTTGGTCTGGCGGGGAAATGGGGTGTTGAGAGAGCAACTGCGTGGTGCTTAGTTGCCATCTGGGCTTAAACCACGACAATCTGCCACTTAAAAAACTCTGGAAAATGGTCAAACAGCACTTTGTGGTAATCTTCGAAAGCAACTTCCCTCATTTTTACTGTAAAAATGATGTATAAAGCAGCATGATAGTTGTGAGGCACAAGAGAAAGGTCTGAGACTAACAGTGGTACAGTAAACGGATGCAATAACAAAAGAATGTATCACACTCTTTTATCATATCAAAAAGGGAAACGAATGGCTGATGTACTCTATTATTTTAAGGGGAAAAAATGCAGATGTTCTCTAACTTAGAGCATCAATTTCCCACGAAAGTACAGCACTGACTATTATATCATTGTCTTTGCCTTGTAAGTCATTCACAGGCACTTGTATTATCTTTTTCCTTAAATCATGTTATGGATTTGAGTTTATGATAGTGCTGTGCTACAAACCCAAGATTCTCTTTTTAAAAAGCCATAGGATTTGTTTTGGCTTCAGAGCTGGAAATAAAGATCATATCTCATAAGTAACAGAATTTGTCCCCAAACAAAATCTTAAATATTAAAAATCCTGCTCTCACACCAGTTTCTTTAAGTTTTTATTTGGTCATTTTAAACACACCTCCAGGTGTCATATTTTGCCAGCTGTCAAGGTAATGTGAAAGGTGATGAGCAAAATTACCATATGAATAAAACACATCATTCACACTCATTCACCTCCTTGTTGATATTCAATAACTATTACTTGTCAACTGTTTATGGTCTTGTCCTTTCTGATTATAGATGTTCTGGGCTTCCTGCCTTGAAAATGAATTTCACAAATGAAGGCATATTTTTTTTCTAAGTGATCTAGAGGATACAGAATTTGAAGAAAAAGAGTAGCTTTACAAGATCAATTTAACTCTCACAGGTTTTTCTCAGCTGACTAGAAGAGGCCAACTAACCAGTCACAGCAAACAGTGTCTTTTGCTGCTACCCACAGGTAAAAGTGAGTAATTACTAGAATTGTACACCCTTTAGGTTCAAAATGATATGGCAAAAGGAAATGTAAATAGGACATCATAGCTTTAGATACTGCTGAAAATTGCCATTTATAAAGGTATACATGATCTTATTAGTAATAGCTATATGAGATAAAGAGGCAGACATCTCAGCAGATGTGGCACAGCAGCTCATCTGGATAACAACTAACAACTCTAAACAAACCTCTAATTTCTCAAATACAATCTTTTTTTTTTTTGGGGGGGGGGGTAGCTCACCAATTCCCAAGTTATCTGTGAAATTAAATGGATGCTTGTTCTAGTTATTTTGGAGAGCTTGTCTCTTCTTTTTCTTTCTCTTGCCATATTTGCTCTGTATTATGACAATTTCTCTTTTATCTGACTGTAGGTACAGAAAGTCCCATAAGTCTGGAAATGTCTTTTGACATTCATGGTTTTTAGAGTTGAGATTTTCAAAGACTGCTGGAAATTGTGACCTGCAGCCATATTTTTATGAATGTGTGTCTAAGCTGAAAGAGGCCTTCTTCAGTCATAATAATCAGCCAAACTGCTACCAGACTAGACCTTACAGCACTCATCCCAGCAGGAAACACCATGATAATATATTTTAGTTAGCAGGGAAGTAACACAGGAGACAGTAACAACTGCTTCCTAGTTACACATTTAAAGGAAAAAAAGAAACAAAAACCAAAGAAAAGCAAACCCCACTGGATTTAACTCCTTTAGGAAAAGAGAATATCTTTAACATAGTAACACAACCGGGTTTAATGCTTTAAAAGACACAAATTTTTAAATTCATCACATGAAGAGTTACCATAGCTCCAAACATCACTCTGATGGGTAAATTTCCTGTAGTGTATGCACTCCAGAGCCATCCACTTAATTGGCATCTAGGGAAAGACAGGAGAAATGTACCCTTAGAAATACATTATTAAAACAATACAGACAGATCCCATATTAAGACATCAGCTTCCTTCCTGTTTCCTTTTTCAACTGCAAGCTTATAAAAAAAGCAGCACTACCCAGCAGAGGAAATGGCTGTTCCTGCCCTCTGGAATGGGTCTTTGCTTCATAAAACATGTGGAGGTGAAAAAAATGAACTGATTACCTGCAGAACTTCTCAATTTTATTGATTCAGACATAGTGGAACAACTCATGTTTTCATCAAACCTGTGTAAAGATGGGACAAACCACTGCATCCAATTCCCCTAAATGAGAAGTGCAGCAGAGAAGGTGGAATGCAAAAGCTCTTTTGCCTCAACAGTTTACAGCACCAAATGCTGCTATCTCAACTGTTCCCTAATGAGGCAAGTTAATAATGCAACATCCATAATACTGCATAGTCCCCATCATCAGAGTAAACAGGCAATGGGGAGAACTTACAGTTCTCTTATCAGTACAGCAGGGAGAAAAGTTGCTCTTAAAACCAAGTCAGAAGTGAATCACCCTCAGGGGAGCTCATCTCTTTTGACAGAGAAGGGTGTGCAGGCAAACCAAACCTCAGTTTGGCATAAGGGTCCACCCTCTTGAGTTTGTGTTGAAATGGGATTCATGGTGTTTCCTATTCCTGAGCTGGCCTGATGGGCCCAGCTCGGTCCATCAATATCTAATGGGCACACACTTAACAGATTTTTATCTGGAAGAGACTTGTATGAGTTGCCTCTAATTGGGAACTATGGATGAGGTACTGGAATAAACCAAAGAGATATTTAACTGCAGAGAGAATATGAACAGATAGTGGGTGTAAAAGCAGAGGATGTGTCTTCATTCAAACCCTTACGAAAATACCTTCCATGAAGTTGACTAATGAGCACAACCCATAGAGTTATGGCAAAAATAGCACCCTGTAATAAGGTTAGCTTAGCTCTTGCAAAGACAGTAAGCACTGCAAAAGTGCACCACTTTCATTCCCATTAAATATGGGAATGGCTGGGTTGTTCCAAATATCTGCCGAACAACTGTCAAAGGAGCAAAGGCTGCCTTGTTCATCATGAAGCAACTCAGGTTCGAAGCAATCTCAGGACACCTCTAGTGCCACCTCAGGCTCACAGCAGGTTCAACTAGGAGATCAGGCCAAGTTACTTAGGGTTTTATCAACTCTGGACTTGAAAACTTTCAAGGATGGAAACTGCATGACCTCTGTGGGCAACCTGATCAACCCCTTGATTGCTCAGTCTGAATCTCCCTTAGCATGCTCTCAATACAACTTGAAGTTGCCTATGTCTTCTGGATTTCACAGAATACTTTTACTGGAACGAAGCAATACATCTGACATGTAAATCCTGCTGCAGAGCTCTCAGCAGTGTGATTGGCCTCACAAGTCCAAGACACAGCTGCCAGGAACAGCTGCTTTGCACAGATCAACTCATTTTCTGTCATTCACTGGCTGATGGAGGGAAGAAGCAGAAGGGTTTCTGAAAACAGGATTAGAGAACTGAAGGAATCAGGGAAAACACCTTCCCTGCCAGTAGGACTCTCTCCACGGGGAAATGGGAACGCACCAGTGACTCTTCTCAAGCTCTTCACCTCAGTGACTGAACTGCTGATGTGATCCATGCAGCAGATGCCAAGGGCAGCAACCACACAAACAAGGCAGCAGCCCATTCCAGAGAACAGCACACACTGGCAACAGTTGTTTGTCCCAGACAAGGGCATAAGTGAGCACTGAAAAACACAGTTAGCAAGTAGACAGAAAGGAAACCAAACATCCAGGAAAAAGAATGACAGGAGAGGCAGAATCCCTTGGGATTCTGTGACACTGAAATATGAAATTTCAAGATGTTTAGGAAGCAGCCAGCAGCGGTATGTACTTACAGCCCTCTGAATTTTATAATGCATTAATCTGAAGGCAACAGAAATGAGATGAGGCACTACATGGATGTGGTGTGGTATGGTGGAAAGCAATAGGGGTAAATGTCTGTTTTCAAAATTATCCTCAAGCTGGCTTTTACTGTCCTGGCATTCAGCAAGGTATTGGAGACATGGATGCCAGACATAACATATCCACAGGCTCTTTCAGTCTGATAGAAGAGGTAAATTCTCTTATGATACCGATAGAAACATGTTGTGTGGCCTTACCTTTTGTTTCCTGGAAAATTACTTGTCTGGGAAAATGGGACTGCAAGTTATTGAGGAGCATACTGAGCAGAGAAACGGGCTCAGCAGGAATGCCCTATGACATCCATCACTCACTGAAGTCTTCAGAACAAGACACAAAATGGAGCATATGAACAAAATCCGTGTGAAAAATGTTCGTGCAATTGTATTTCAGCACCTGAGAAGCTCACTGAAAAAAGAATGAGCAGCCTTTACGTGTGCTGTCACAGGGCTTTGCTATGTCACTGACAGACCTTACAGAGATAATAGTCCCATACAGATACATGGCCCTAAACTTCAGGAGGTTTGTCACAGCATGACAAATTTACTTCCATACATGTTCAGTACTCACTTTCCCTCCATCAGCATTATACTCCTTTTCATCCCCTTCCAAAAGCCTGGCCAAGCCAAAGTCAGTGATTTTCACATGGTTTGGAGATTTCACCAAGACATTACGGGCTGCCAAGTCCCGGTGGACAAGTCTCCTCTCTTCCAGGTACATCATTCCCTGAAGGAATAAGAACAGAAAAAAAAAAAAATTATTGAATCTTACATGATTTTTGAGAAGTACCTTTCACTGGTGACATGAAAAACATCCGGTTCACTTACAAGTACTCACAATGAGGAAATGGCCTAGAGGGCAGAACACTGCCCTTGTTCTGAGCAGAAGGAGGGATTAGATGGCCTTTGGCTACTCCAATGTGAATGATTCTACAAGATTCAATTACCAAAGGGAAAAAACCCCAAAAAATAACACAGAGATAACTCGTTTGCTTCAGCAAGTTTAAAATCTAGAAGCGTGAGACAACGAAAAGAAATATTATGTTCTTTATTTTTTCAGACAGGAAATCAGGCGACCATAAAAAATAACCAAATGAGCCAAAGTCCCACAGAAATTAGGCCAGACTGGGAAACAATCCCAGCTCTGTTATGTTCCAGGCAAGTGTCTTCAATTCAAGATGAAGGTTCTTGTCCATTTACAAATGGTTTTAAGTTGGATGCAAATTTTCACTACCTTCAGTGGACTAGATGAAAAACAATTTTTTATTCCAAGTGCTGAAACTTCATTGCCTCTTTAGTCCCTTACAATACTGCCTGTAGTACTATAATAAGACACTAGATGAATGGCCATATTTAATGAGCATATACATTCTGTTAGAAGTACTTTTGTTAACAAGATCATCCAGCTGCCTTTACAGATAAGGTAACATATAATCAGGCTTCCCAGCCTTAACCTTATTCTTATTCTGGTGGGAGACTAACCATCTACCATCAGTATGGAAGTTTACATGATGCTTTGTGACACTGAGATAACACCAAAGCTTGGTCTTATTAATTATATGACACACAAAGGATAGTTGGGCAGGGTTACAAGGCTATAATTTCATTAAAAGGTATTTATGACATCAACCATCATTATGAGAACCTACAGATGAAATTACACACTTGATAATTACTCTTAAGGTATCTCTTAATATATTAGCTCTGTATAATATATATGGTGATTTTTAAAAAGTCATTGCTGAATACCAAAGAGACCATATTATCTCATAATACAGATGATTCAGAGACCCACACATAGTGATTAAAACAACCAGATTACTCAGAGCCATAGTCCAGATTTTATTCCTCTTCACAGCCTAAGAAGTTCACATATACCTATCCCCATGCAAACTACCCCCATGACCACTAGGCCAGAATGCAGCCCTTTGGTGACAGAAAGTGGGCAGCAGGACAAGGGAGGTGATTCTGTCACTCTGCTCCACTCTGGTGAGACCCCATCTGCAGTTCTGCCTCCAGCTCTAGGTTCCTCAGCACAGGAATGATATCAACCTGTTGGAATGAGTCCAGAGGAGGCCACCAAGATGATTAAATGGATTGAGCATCCCTCCTATGGCAGAAGGCTGAGAGAATCAGGATTTTTCAGCCTGGAGAAGAGAAGGCTCTGGGGTGACCTTATAGAACCTTCCAGTACCTGAAGGAGCTACAAGAGAGCTGGAGAGGAACTTTTTACAAGGACATGTAGGATATTTTACAAGGACAAGGCATAAAGACTTTAAACTGAAAAGAGTAGGTTTATATTAGATATTAGGAAAAAATTCTTCCCTGTGAAGGTAGTGAGGCATGGAAATAGATTTCCCCTGTTGATGCCCCATCCCTGGAAGTGTTTAAGGCCAGGTTGGATGGAGCTCTGAGCAACCTGGGCTAGCGGAAGGTGTTCCCGCCCTTGGCAGGGGGTTGGAATGAGATGGTCTTTAAGGCCCCTTCCAATTCTATGATTCAGTCGAAGTGGATGTCTTTACAAAAAGCATCAAATGGAGCCCTAAATTGCTGTGAGATTTAGGTGACAAATTTCAGTGTAAACACCACTAGAAGCTTTGAAAATATGTGGGAGATTGTTTGGTATAAACACTATCTCATGCAGTCAACATGAAGGTGGTTTGAAAGGGGACACAGGATTCTTTGGCATAAAGCAAATGGAATTATTCTTTAGAAGCACTGCTAGTTGAAGCAAACACACCCTCCTGACAATTGCAAATCAATACTTTTGGCTTTTGACTATCAGAGCTGTATGTCTTTGAAAGCATAATGTTTTCTGACATAAAATTAAACCCCTCAGAAAAAGGACAAATAAATCTCATGGGTTAAACAATTGTGAGTCACACAACAAACATACCATGAAACCAGAGGCACCATTACTTAGCACAAGAATCACCATCTGAAGAAACTGAACCAGAAAAAGACAGCACAGGCAATAGCAATGGCATTGTGTAATAGAGGAAAATCACCCCAGAAGTGGTCCCATAAAATTCAGACAGATTGGGAAATCATGTAAGTCCTCTTCCACATCTCTAACACTGAACAGTAACCAGAAAGGGCTTCAAGGCAGCAGCAATATTACTCACAACAAGTACTCTGGGAATTAGGTGGACTTCAGCAAACTCCCAGTCTCATGTCCCTCCCTAAAATTATGCTGGTTCTTTGCAGTTCCTGAAAGTTCTGCCCCTGAAGCCAGGATTGCAGCCTTGTGCTCCTCCCAGACACTTCTCTCCTGCAGCTCACAATCTCTTCCTCCACCTTTCATGTCATTAAGCACCTCTCTTCAGTTTTGCATCTTTCACTGCAGAAGAGCTCCTCCCTGAAAAAAAACTCTCAAGGTGCTGCTTACATCTCTTTTCTACTTAGTTTAGGAAATATCTTAAATTTTTAGAATGAACAGAAGTCCTCCTAAAGCATCACAGCGTTGAGATAACTTCCACCACCCTTATTTGGTCAAAATTCTCAATCCCTCAAAATAATGGGTGGGGGGAGGGAGAAAAGAAACTTTCAAACCTGCAAATAGATCTTTGTGGGCAGGATTTGATGAGGGCACAAGAAGCCAGAGAATTCTGCTGGCATCAGAATACATCCGGCCCAAATAAAATTATAATTTTTTAATAGATTCATTTGCACCTACCGGCACTGAAATGATATGAAGATATTGCAGATTTCTTTTAACAGAAATGAAGAAACAGACTTTCTTTCTTATTAAGATCATAACACATGATCTGTCATCATGGCTAGGCTTCGCGAACGAAGATTCTAGGAGGGCTCTACCCACGCTTGGGCTCTACCCACGCTTGCT